>BLKR01015761.1:0-51942 GCA_011170035.1 Teleogryllus occipitalis | reverse complement strand
CCTTCAACCTTTTCAGGAACCTATTTATTTACCCACGAATGGGCTGAAGATAATGAACATACGCTCTATATTTTTTAGCATATTTGAACATAACTTAGAAAGAGAACTGTTGCAACAGTGATAGGGAAATAAAAAACCTGAACAAACACAAAGAAAATGGTGGCAATTCTTTACAATATTCTCAGCGAGGTGAAGCAAACAAATCATTTTAATTAAGTGAACAACACACTTATTCATACAATCATTTCATCCGTTTAATTTGAATTTACGCGGTAATGAAGTTCATAAGCATATGCCTGGCACATTGTAAGATGTAAAAGAATAACAGTAGTAATTGTGTACTGCTGATTGGGTCGTGGTTATGGGGCGAGGCTCTGGCAAACGCTGCAGCAGAAGAGCATGCAGAACACTTTTTTTTTTCTTAATTAATTTCTCAGAAATCTCTTGGAGTCCCACTTCGCAACTAACCGGACTTGTGTAGAACACTTCACAATACATAATATTTTTTTTTCTCGAATTTTTAAATTCTCGGGTTAAGGAAGAAAATAAAGAAATAAAACACAAAAAAATGGATTAGTAAAAAACTTTACGAATTCAATATGTAGATCAAATGAAAGAGCATCTTTTATTCTTTGAAGTCGCAAAATATTACATTTCTATCACAACTACTAGTTACAAACATTTAACTTTGGAGATGCGAGCCTTTATCCAAAAAATGTGAACATTAATATCGTTTGGAAAAAAACTTTTAAAAAATTTAAAATATTATTTTATACTTTTGCCTTCGAAAAAAAAAGTTTAAAAAGCGAGACATCAAAATCAAATTGTCCTTCAATTTGTGCCATTTGCCGTGGGCTGAATCATCTTGTACATTAATTATTCTAAATCCTCGTTTATTTCACAATTGTGCAGATAAATAAAATATCTACTCCACTATACTTGGTCAGCTATTTGCCGATAAGGATTCTGGCATTAGAGGACGCAGGAGTCTCGCCTTCCTGAAGATGCACCTATTGCGCTATACATCTAGTATTATTTATTAATGGCGAGGTATGGAGAGTATAGTATACTTTTTCGATAATACATCTATTGGTAACGTCCCATTACTTCCAGCTTAATGGTGAGTATTGACACGTGTAAGAAAGAGTCCAATGAAGCTAAAAACAAAACGAAATAAAACTAGAATATGAGATTCCAATAAAAAATTAAAAATTGTCTTCCAAAAATTTAATGTGAACAGTAATAAATTCAAACGTACACTTTCAATGGGGTAATAACTTTATACGGTATAATTAATTTTGTAAATTAATGTTAGAGAAAACCGTAAATCCAATTCTTTCATGACAAACCAATTAATAGCTAAAATTTTCATAATTCTCAAAACTTTTCATTTCACACATACTTCATAATTCATTTGATTGGCGTTACAGGTTTTCAAGTCGATACGAACATACAACATGCTCCCAAGACAGTGTTGGATTCACAACAAATACGAGATCGAACGATACGAAAACTTCTCGCAGAACCGAGTTTCCCACGATCCATGGCTTGAGGGATCTCATTCTCTTTCTGAATGCTACCATGAGAGAAAGGGCACGGTGTGCTACCATGAGTACGGTAGTACCATGTAGTACGGTACCAATAGTACGGTAGTACCATGAGTACGGTGCTATGTACGGTGAGTACGGAGCTACGGTGTGTACTGAATGCTACCACGAGAGAAAGGGCAAAGTGGCGTTCGGTGTGTGTGGAGCGTCATGGGCGTCAGCGCGTGGCAGCGCGTGGTAGGGCGACCGCGCGGTCGTCGCCCGGTGCGCGGGGCCAGGAACTTTCCTCCGTGACTCAGGCGCGATCGCATCCTGCTTGATGAGTGGCCGGCGCGGCGTCGCTTTTCCTCGCCCTCGTCGGAGATGGCCAGCCACCGACTCGAACTTCCGACGCCGGTCGCGCGCGCGCCGTCCAGGTGTCCCCCAAGGTCGCAAAACAAGCCGACGCCTGACACTTCCTTCGTGCTCTTTACGTGCGTGCGAAGCGACAGTAAATCACGCACGGTGTCGGGCTTAGCGGGCTGCCGATGTAAACACCGTACGAATACGAGCCTTTGCACAAAATGTTATGCGCGCGGAATAATTCGACAATACATGCGATAACAGTGGCTTTGAATCCCAAACAGTGGCTTCGAAATTATCAATACGAACATACGGTTTGCGACATTCCGAAAACCAGCAGCTGATATGTTATCTAGAATTTAAAACCGATTCAGTAACTCTGAAATTCTGAACCGAATGCATCAATTGCCTAATTCGGAGAAATATAAAGCATACGCTCCAATCTCGACTTTATTTGGGTCGTGCAATTACATTCAACAAACATTTATGGAATTCTATAATAACAAGACTGATGCTTTAAGAAAATTGATATCGGACAATATTTTCTCTCCCTTTTCAGACGCAAACGGCCACAGTCCTGATTTGAGGAAGAACGTTTCTGGGCATTTTTTTCTTCAATTAACGAATTTTTGAATTGTATATTCTTAAGTTTTACGAAACATGAAAACAAGGTGTGGAATTCCC
Source organism: Teleogryllus occipitalis (assembly GCA_011170035.1). Taxonomy (NCBI): domain Eukaryota; kingdom Metazoa; phylum Arthropoda; class Insecta; order Orthoptera; family Gryllidae; genus Teleogryllus; species Teleogryllus occipitalis. The sequence goes on along the minus strand of BLKR01015761.1, from coordinate 49,369 downwards.
GAATGCCAGATGTCGATTTAGCAAACATCGCTGAAGCATTTCCCGCTCCTGGCCACTGTATTCACGACTTGCGACTAATCTTCTCAACCCGTGCTTAGCAGCTGCATGCCTGTGGTGAAGTCGGAGAGAGAGGCTTGTGCAAAACAAACGGTAGTTCGTCCGCACCAAAGTTCACGACACGTACGTAATTCATTTCTGCTCTATCTTTTCCAGGTTACCTGCGAACCACCTTTACCAAAGAGTGGGTGTACCCAAGAATTGAACCCCCAAAAATGTAATAGGAAGTTCTAACGGCTCTCATTTTTGTATATTATGCCGTGAGAAACCTAGCTTAAAAACCTTTGGCGTCGAAAACACAGTTTTAAGGCCCTCAAAGGAACACTTTTCGAGTTTTACCCAACCGATCAGCAGATCGTGTGTTGCGGGACTGTATTTGCGTCTACATCAGTCGCGTTTTTCAACATAATACATTTTTATATAGAGATATCGGTATCCCTCATCTCTCCGCGAATTCGTTCGTTCGTTTCTTTGTTTCTTTTGACGCCTCATTGTTAAGACTGGTTCGATGTGAGAGCTATAAAACGTAACTAGAATAGTTCTGAAGTACTATAGGTAAATAAAATCTACTGCCCGTAACACAGAAGTGCATAATCCTAGCTCGTACTGTACTATTCGAGGAGAGTACTGGCGGAGAGAGTGAGTGAAATACCTTCACTGGCTGCATTTCATTCACAGAGTAGGGGCATTATTACAGAGGCAGATATTGTATAATACGATACGCAATTTTTCCCCTGGAAAGAAAAAAAGCGAGGAAGACGACAAAGCGGCACAGGCGAATGGCGAGGAGGCGCCTCCTCGCTTGTGCTGTAATAATCAGAATCGTCAGACAAAAGTGACCAAGGACGAATAACAATTATTAAAATCGAGTTTTCGTCTATAAACGGACCCTATATAATTTTTGAATTATCCAATCAGATAATAAAAATGTCACATATGTCCTGATCATTTCTAATTGCTTAGCCAGTACAATGTCAATTAAAAATCAATAAACGATACCGTCACATTAAATATCCCTTCCTCGTGTGAACATTGATGGTTACTAATGCAGTTTTAATCACATGGATGTCTTCTTAACATGGATGTTTAGAAACCTAAATGTTTGTGGCCGGAGAGCGCTCGCGAGGTGCCTGCCCGTCTGTCGCCACCCGATTTGGCTCCGCAGCCGCGCCGCACCTAACAGTACCTCGTCTGGCGCGGCCGTATTAAGGGGGGCGCGCCCACGGAGCACGGCGCGCCGCCCAGCCCAGACGGCGACCGACCGCTCTCATTCAGGGCGTCGAACCGCCAGCCTGCCTGCCTGCGCTTCGCACACACACACACACACACACACACACACACACACACACAAGCACAAGCACGTGGGTCGAGAGAAAGCATTCGCCCTGATTGAAAACAATGGGAAGACAGAAGGAACATACGTCCGCGTCAACAGCGAGATACGAACACGACACCTCTGGAACGATGAACTGCTGAAACCTCTCCGTCGATTTCTCCCTTCTGCAGAAAAGCGAGGTTTATATATTTGAATAAAACTGTCCAATATGCGTCCGATCTAATCCGAGGATGTCAATTTTCTAAAAGAAATATGTGAATCGCTATGTTCTTATACTTTCACCTCTTTTCAAAAAATTCGAATCCGAGTATTAAATGTGTAATAGAGACGTGATGTTTCGCGTCTTTGCGTTGTAAAGTTAAGTATTTAGAAAAGGGAAAAATTCCAGTATTCATTCTACGCCTCTTAACCACTATGCAACGTTTTTATATTGAAATGAAAAAAACGTTCTCATGTCAGTCATGAACTTACCATACCATTTCGTAAAGATGTAAAATGAACCTGCTGCTTGGCGCGATTAGAAACGAGATAACTGATGTAAACCACATGCCTGGCTGACTTACGTAAACGAAATGCATATAATTATTACTTTCAATGCAATATTAACATAATTTTTATTCCACGGACTGTGATTAGTGACAGTCCACTCGATCATCGGTTGGAAAGTGGTAAAGAGAGGACGAAGGTTGCCTGGAGAAATAAACATAGGTTTTACTTTGCTCATCAGGAAATGCCATAGTAGTTAACCTTTACTTTGCATAATAATCACGTCATCAGTTCTCGCTTAGTTACAGAAATATTGACAAAGTGAAAGAAACAGAAGAAAAAATGAAGGTCAATGGTTTTTGTCCATGATCTTTCCTTTTAACATTCATTAAGAGACAACGCTTGCAATTTAGATTTTCTGTTTAAACGTCTCTCATGACTCCCTTCACACGTCGCTTACTAACCCGTACGATCTTACGATTGCAGTGCTTCTCGAGTTTCCATACTTATGGAGGCAGAGATGCCAACACGACCCCTTCATGCCGAGGACACAAACGTAAGATGAAAAAAAAACGAGAATTTATACAATACTGTAAGTGAACACAGAATTATACATGGGGCACGCTTCTTTGACCATTGTGTCTTAAATGGGGCATAAAGTAACATGATAGTATGCTTGAAGATAGATTTTCGAGCAACTGAGCCAACTTCCCTTTGAAATACGCCTGATCTATAAATATTGTTGGGAATCCAACTGCAATCGAATTTAATATTTTAGTGTCCATTATCAGGTGGTCCTGACATTGGCTATCACCATGCCTAACTATTCTCTGTGTTTCGGAACAACTCGGCATTTTTTAAAAGTTCCGGACCAGTCTCGAATGTTCAACCACGAAGCTTCCTTCCCACCTTGCTTGCTCGCTTCATTTTTACTTTCTCGCTGCCACTTACGCAGTAGAGAGGAAGTTATGTAATGCTGCGCGAAAATGCTGCCAGAATCCATGTTTTGATGCCGAAAAATCTATTGCCGGCAGAACGACTGTCCGTGAGCCTATTTCTCCGTCCGTCCGTAAGCCCACCTGTCTGTGAACAACGCCAGCGGTTAAACCTTTCTGCCGATTTTCTGCAAAATTGATATTTCGCAATTGAACTAGCAGACGTCGTTCTTTTCAGCAGACGCAATTGAACTCAGCAGACGTCGCCTTAAATTTGAAACCGATACATAATTTTGGGAGGTACTTTACACGAAGCCCCTGGGACATTTTCCAAATTTTCAAAAACATGGCTCTAAAGTTTTTTAATTTTTTTGTTGGATAGTCTGAAGGACGTTTAAGAGAAAGGTGCAGGTTTCCTGTTCGTTGAAAACTGATTTTTCGAAAAATGAAAAAGGTATATTTTTTCGGAGCCTTTCTATAACTAAAATATTAAAGATAGAGATTTTTTTCCCTTAATGAAATTTGTTCCTAAAAGATAGATTTCGAAATAAAGTCACGTATAATTTTTCGAAAATTTAAGTATTTCTCGCGTAATTTTGCGTGAAAATATGGGCGATAAAGTACGTGCTGTTTTAGGCACCAATAGTTTCTTTCCTTATTCCTCGCTTGTCCTTTACATTCCTTTACATTCCCAAGATGTTCAACGGTCATCTTGCAGAATTTGTCCAAAATAGGCTATTCTCTTTAATTAATTTTGAACAGCAGTTGTGGGATAGGTTCTGCTCTCAACCTAATATTGGTTACTCTCGGTGCCCGAGAGACACTTCGCATTCTTTGGTGGCGCCATATTAAGTGTCTCGGTCTTATTACTAGCACTAATGCACACTTTTAAAGTCCACTTTTCTGTTCCAATGAGGAAAATACAGCAGATTACCAACCTCTTCGGCATTTTTAAATTAAGACTGATTATAATGAAATGGCTACATTTTGGAGAAAGCGTGAGCTTACACAATTCTGTATTTAATTCCAATATTTACATTAAGATTGTCAATCGGGTACCTACATAAGCAAAATATACCTCCCTTTGTTAATTGATTGTTCACAGTTATAAACTTCCGCACTTCGGGTATAAATAGGTTAGCAACTGACATTTTGGGGGAAATTAGGTTTATTCATTTTGAGAATATAAGTAGTAGCACCCTCGTCTCATCTTTAAAAATGTTCCTTGCATCATGTCTATTACTAATGCACTTGAATACTACTAGAAATTCCAAGAACAAAGAAACAGTGGCAATAAAGGTCTGTTGTAAGTGATTCTTTCATATACGGATAATTTCATACTGTCGGCAGTATCAGATTTCATTTCCTTCTGAAACCTGAAACGTCAGCTCATATTATTTACGCGCGAATGACTCAGGTGTGAAATGGAATTTTCTGTCTGAAGTTATATTTGTCTCGTGAAGCCCCAGATACCTTCCCTGACGTCCATGGACAAAGTGTTCCTACCAATAACAACTCGATACCGTTTCAAATCAAGAAATAAGGGAGAATGTTGGTTTTGAACAGAAAAGTCAATTGAAGTGTGTTCGACTTGTCCCGTAACCATAGAATCCCGGTCTTGAAGCCGCGCGATGGAGTGTGACCACAAGAACTCAACGGCGTCGGGCAGTTAACACCGGCGGGGACACTCACTCGGAGGTGACGACGACAGCAATATTCAGCGAATCGACTGAATTGCATGTTCGCTCGTCCGGGAAAGGGGAAAATCTTTACTACAGACAGTACATTAGCGGAGATGGCCTTCCTGTTCTGGAAGGCAAGCGTCTTTCTTTTTCTGCAGCCCTCTTCAAGCTCCGAAATGCAACACCGAAACTTGGGTTGCAGGTTGGGATCACGTCGTGTCTCATTAGACGTCGGTCATCAACATATAAGCGCTTACATAATTAAAAACTAGTATGCCCGAAGAATTATTGTTCATGTTTATTGTCAATAATAGTAAAGTAAGGCAATTGTGGAAACATTTTATCGAATCAACTAAAAATATGCGATAAGACAATTCCACCTGTATCTTATTATTATTATTATTATTATTATTATTATTATTATTATTATTATTATTATTATTATTATTATTATTATTATTTTGTCTGGTTATCTTTCGCTCAAAAAAAGAGTATTCGTATCTTCATCATTGTTACAAATGCCTGCAGTTGCCATCGCGAAATACTTGGCTACAGAACAAGTTTTCAAGACGAAACAAATCCACTGTGTAGCGCTGTTGATTGCCCAGGCGCCCCCCCCCCTTCCCTCTTCCCTCTTCCTCCAAACGAATCTCAGCGAGTTCCCAAGCGCGTCGCTTCCCAATGGCACGCTGCCAGGCGGCCTATGACGTCACCGGCGCTCATGCGAGAGGACATCTGCACAAAAACTCGCTTCCCAGGATCGCTCATCCTACGATGACAACGCAAGACAGCAAAATGGACACACTTCGCGAAAATCGCTCCATAAAAATGGCACGTACAAAATACGTCCCATATGCGCCCTACATGCGTAGCATCATCTGATACATCAAAAACCATGAGTATTTGTGAGCAGAATATTCAGTGAAATGAAAATGAGGACGTCAAAAGTGTGTCATGTTAATATTTTCCGAATCTAATAACAAATCTTGCGACTTTCAGTTATTGTCTCCATTCATTATTTAATTTATCCATAATAACGTAAGCTAAGTAACTGAAAACGGACTTCAGCTGATATCTTCAATATTTATCGTAAAACAGCAACTTCTAGTTTCCCTCAGGAGACAAGTTCGCGGATCGAAACAACAAATCAAAGTCGACGATTCCCTGCGATTTCGCGATTCCTCCGTGCCCCCAATGACGTCCGAATATTACTAGGTCTCCGATAAACTTATTCAAAACCTTAGACATTTCGATAAAACGGTCACGAGTGCAGAATCTACGTTTTGTTTTCATTAGCTACTTCACTACTGCACATCCCCATTATGATACTTTCTTTAGTTCTCGAACCTGACAATCTCGGGAATAAGAAACGAATTATAGGCTCGCACAGATTAAAAACCGTAAAACATTCAATTTCATGGACAAGCCGACGTCTTTTCAAGTCCTGGAACGTATGCTGCAAGTATGGTGAACGTAGAACGTATGTTCTACGTTCTCTACTTTACAATAGCATTTCTCGATTACGTTTTTTAACATAACACCCGGAGGTAAAATACAGAAAAACGTTTGTATACACACCTCGACCAAGAAACAAAATCGACCAAGGCCGAACTTTGTACCTCTACCGAAACACTCAAATGGTCTTTCAGGAAATGTGTTTATTCCGACCAAAGGACTTCCTGGACCTATATCGAAACCAACGGATTTTTATTGTTATTGAATTAAAGTTATCTTATATTAAGCCAAAACTTTATAAAATCAAAATATGAATCTAAGTAATGTCTTGAGTACAATAGTTACTTGGATTTATATGTGGGTCGTACAATAAATTTGAAAATTATCAAACTAGTCTATTTCTCTCTTCGGAATAAATTATACGATAACTGTCGTTTCATCAAAATAAAAATAATTATTTGGCTGAATGGCGTCAATAAAAAAGTAACATACACCTGAATCAAGGCAGCTCAACAACAAAAACGCCTACGATCATTTAAAAAATACACTTTTCTAAGAGGAACTGTATCGTGCGTGCCACCCTTCTCTTAACACAATCTCTTCCGCCTTCACCTACGTCCAACCCTACGGCCCATCGTGTCGGGGCGCGGCACTCCGTGTGAGGGCGTTCGGAGACACGCCGCCGCCGGCGCGGAGCAACGAAGCGGGGGAGGCGGAGGGTACCATACGCGTGCGAGCTATCGATAAAGCTCGTCCTATCTCTTTCTGCCGCATCTCGCGCTGCACGCGCCGCCCAGCGCACCTGGCAGAGGGACTCCCGGAGGAAGCGATAAGGCGCCGTGGCGCAAGCCACAAGACGTCTCGTTTCGCGACTGCGGTCTACCTCACAGCCTTCATCAGTATACTTAATGCACTTTTCCTGAAATTTAAAAGCAATGCGTCTCTGGATATATTTATGAATTATGCTTGTAAAAACTATCAACACAGGTCCATTTTTTTGAAAAAAGAAATCATAATATGGTATGAGAATATACTCTCTTGAACTGAGAAAGTTCATGATGACTTAAAAATGTGTGATTCTTTAAAATCGAATTGCATCCTAATATCACTCATCATCCGGGTTAAATTTCACTCATTGAAGGCTTAATTGCCTTGCTCCTTAATTTGATATCAAATGATGGAAACATGACAAAAAATCAACATGAATCTAATTCAATACATAAATATTATTACATTAATTTTTGCAGACATCTGTAAAATTAAGTTTGTTTTCCTCCAATATGTCGGTAAGTAATACAACAAATTAAAATATCGCTGGCTATGCTGCATTGCATTGCACAGAACAATTCCTGGCGATACATATGATTCGCAACGTAACTGAACATCGTCCTTGCCAAGGCACACGTTCGAGATAAGATGCACTCTTTCTAAACATGCCTTTTCACACCTCACCAGGGGTCTGCCACGCATGGTCTGCGGGCCACAAGTGGCCCTCAGAGCGCTTGGTCGTGGCCCGCTGAACATATCAAAGAAAATGATTAAAAACTAAAACGGCTGTACTTCTATGTATGAAGAGGTATACTGACAAAGCAAATAAACCATATCACGAAGAACCAGAGATTCAACATTAAGATGACGTTTCAGGGTTACTTGAGGTCGAAATAGCACTGAAGAGGGTAGCATTGGACAGAGGAACCTGTCGGAAGAAAGTGCGAAAACGTTTGAAAGTCAATGAAATGAAGAGCAGAGAGATGAGCCACGGGGGCTGGTCGCTGCGCACCGAGTCGAACTGCAACCTTGCCTGCAATATCGAGCTCGCCCGGCAGTGTTTCTCATGTAGAAGACCTCCCGGCCTCCGCGCCCCGGGAGCGAATCGAAGTTCAGGCCACGTATCGCTCGCGTGGAGCAGATTTTTTCTTCAGCGGCGCGGCGAAGTGGCGAATGGTAGCATGCGAGGCAGGGGAAACGAGACACTTCCCGAGAAATTCTCCTGCTAACCTGCTCTGACCACCGTGAAGGGCACTGGCAATATCAATTTTCGGACCGAACAAAAAAAATTGGTTCGTTAACTGGTCGCAAATGGTCCAAATGCGTTCGGCTGTTTTCCTGTGTCAATCACGTTAACGGACAAAGACAATGAAGGGCTTATTTGAGGGATATAATGGAATGAGATGGAGCGCAAATGCGAGAACAAAAAGAAAAGCTGGTAGGAACCACTTTGCTCACCGTGAGTGGCGTCATGAACATTCAAATCGGTCCCGAATAGTTAAGTGGTCGTAGGTGGTACTGGTCTTTCAAAAGAGTAGGTCTGTGCATTAGCATGAGAACCGTTGCGTAGGCTAACGTGCAAAAATGTATTATGGATTCCGTGAAAAGACGGGAACTTTCCTCGTGGGACTCAAGGTGGAAAAATATGATGACAGGCACTACAAGACCTACAATATATACTGAATGGCGGATGTTAAAATTCCTCGATTTGCGGGTGTGGGACATCTGAAAACATGATTTTAGAACCTCCATTCTTTGATCCCGGTGAATAAACTGATAAGTCATAAATACTTAGTTTTATCGGGGAGCAAAAAACAATTCTCAAGTGAATAAAATCCCAGATTAATGATATTCAAACGAAGGTGATATTGAAACGAAACTATTAGTATGTAGGTTTTGCCTGAATTTCATTAATCCCCGATTTACAGCATTAGTTTAAAGTTTTTTTTTTTTTTGCTCTGCTGTAAAATTTAGTTTTTTTGGCTTATCAGCTTATTCACCGGCGTCAAAGCATTCAAAGAGGAATATTGAAATTAGATTTAGGTGGATGGCAACCTTTGTTTCTGGGTAAGTTTTTAACGTTCTTGTCCTTTATGGAAAGAATGTCCACCCCACCCCCCGGTTAACATAATTTCTTTCACGTTTTCATACTTCCGGGGCAACGCTGAAAGATCCGATTTCTTCAACATCCTATTATAACGCCACCCGCACAACCTCCCGGGTTGACCGCTGACCACGGACGATAGCACCAAAGTACGTATCGTGCAAGTGGCGCCCGGCGGCGCAGGCGCGGCGAAGTAGGGGAAGGTAGAATGAGAAGCAGTGCAAACGCCAGAACGTGAAGATACCTTCCACAAATCAGCTTTGCCAACGACGCAATTCACTGCAATATTATTTAGATCAGGGTTCGTGAGGTGCACGCAAATGACACTCTGCGTTCACAAGATTTCGTCTGTACAGTTACGATCACGAAGACCAAACGCGTGACGACCGAAGTCCAACGTGAGTTAAGAGTGGAATGACCGCGATTCGAACCCTGGTTTCCAAAGCTGAAAAATGACCAAACTAGCCGCTATGTTACGAATCACACTGCCATGCTTCACTGAAAACAGACAGTATTATAAACAATCAGAAAATTTCCCTTTCTCCACTCAATCAAAAAATCATTGGACGATTGTTGGGAAAATGAAAATATTCTGAATCCCACTCTTTCAATGTTTCCACCACTTCATGCCAGTGCATTAATATCTATCCCTGAAGATCCAAAGAACTTTTTTCTCATGGTAGTAATAGATCGCGGGCGATCCTTGGTGACCTCCCTAAGAGGATATTCAAAGCAGGTGGATGCCAGTCTGTGAATTATGAGGCGATATGATGATAGATGAACGTGGCATTTTGGAACCATCCCAGCAGTCGACTGTGTGACCGAGGGAAACCACGAAAACCTCAGCCAGGAAGGCCGGCCCGGGGAACGAACCAGGACCTCCCGACTGCGAGTTACGCCATGAGTCCCTTCGCTCTCCCTCCCCCCTCATGCGGCGCCTAAATATGGAATTTCTTTTAAGATCCAAGGCTACCCGCACTGTCTCCCAGGTGGGAGGCGTCCGCAGCGCGCACAGATCGAAGACCGACCCACGCGTATAGGGCGCACGTGGCTCAGATTTGCGGTGCGGTGACGCATGGGGCGCTGGGGAAATGATTCCCAGAACCTTCGATCGGGGCGGGCGCTGGGCTCGCGTGCCTCGCCACGCGAAGCAAGGCGCTCGCCTTTCATTGACGTCACGTTAGCCGAGGCCCAACCCCGCCTTCGATTCGCCCTCCCATTTCATAATGCAGGGTACGATTGCACTGGGCGAGAGCACTTTTATCCTAGTGGCTCCATTAACGCGTTGTTTTTTTGGTTTTTGGTTGGCGTAGATCAAATCTGCGAAAGCAAAACAATATAGAAAAAGTGTGATGTTTGTTTGTGATAGATTGAAGATACACAAAAATCTACAGCTGTAAATTAGGTAAGTGTATTCACCGAAGAAGAAAATGACTTAATCATATTGTCACTCTAGAGCCGACATGGATCGCCGACGTGGCTAGAACGTGTTGCCGTCTCAGCGCCTCCGTCTGAAGAGCCGCGGGTTCGAGTCCCGCCGTGGGCATGGTTGTCTTTCATGTATGTGTGCTGTCGCGGAAGGCCTTGGGATTCAGCTGACCACAGACCGAGGAGCCCGCAAGTGTAGCATCGTCCAAAGATTAATATGCGTTCTCCCCAAGAGGGACATAGTGGGTACCCGGGGCGGATAGTTGAAATCGGCATCTCTTCTATAAGGCTTTTCCATCGGTAATTTTCTCAATTCGAATCGATTCTTTAATATTTTTCTCTTGGTTTACATAATATCTCTGTTAGAGTGCCAATGGAGTGAAATGAAAAATTTGCATAACATTTTGGATCCGAGGTTCACAACTAGGTCTTCAACAGAAAAGATACACGATAGTAATTTTACTGCTATTAAACACGTCTGTATTTATTTTGAAACATATGCATTGTCTTCAACGTATAATCACTATGCTGAGTGCAACTACGAAAAGCTCTCGGACAATACGCGTAAAAAATGTAGCACAGCGTTGTTAATACACCACTATTTTAAAAAAATCATTTTCCTTAAATCAACCCAAACAAAATTCCATCGTCTGATCGCAGAAATTATCAAACTTTTACATCAAGAGTTTTATTTACAAAGGTGTCAATATTATTATGAATACTTTTGGGTAAAAGTGACTCTGCGTACTCTGAAATCTGATCTAAATAAGAGGTATGTAACAGTCATCACAACTTCCTCACTGACGTGATGTCCTAGTTTCATTAAACACCTTACGATATGCACTTAATCATTACAATACTTTAGACACCTAAGAAGCTTTCCACTCACAAAGACAACGAGCCATTATCGACGATTCACCTCCGTGAGCACCTTCAAACAAAGATCGCCGAGGTAATATTCCGAGCGACGGACCGAGGAGAAGATTAAAAAACAACAACTAAAATCTTGTTATCCAACACTTGTAAAACACAATATTTAATGCCATCGCCTCGCAGAAGTATGCCCTTTTATTTAGAGATGACAGCAGCACGCGCCGTATACTTCGTGGCACCGCCGCCCGCTCTGCGCCTGCTCCGATCACTCACCTGGCCGAAGTGCGTGCCCGGCCCCTGCGGACAGCTCGGGATGGCGGCCTCTTGGAAGAAAATACTGAGCGCAGTCTGCGGAAAGAGAGAGCGTTCAGTCTTACAGACAGTGCACATTTGCAAAAGATGCTTACAAAAACATACGTGAATTCAGGATACCAATCCCAAAATATTAGCGTGCTGAAAGAGAACAATAACGCGTAACAGAATAGGAAGACAATGAAGTCGCATATCTAACAACAAAGTTCACAAAGAAATCACATCAAAGGCCCTCCAATTCATGAATATAATTATTACAGCAATATGTCATTTGGGTACTAAGGGAAAAAAATTAAGATCGCAGGAATAGCATATAATTCAATGTCAAAAATCAAACGTTGTACGTCATTTTGTGTATCTGTGGAAAAAAAATACAATTTCATTTATCGCTTGAAGTTAGAAAACCCCATTTTAAACTATTGAGAGTTTACTTATCTTGTTATAGCATTTGAGGGATCGAAACAAACACACTTTTAATCAGCTCGCTGAAATAACTCAAATAAAGTCAATCAACTTGAAATGAAGCAGTAAGAAACACAGAGAAGAAACTTCATTAATGAAACCAGTTTACTGCTATTGCTCTCAGCTATCGCATTGAGAGTGTACTAATCGGGATACAGAACGAATTTCAAAACTTTTATGCTTTAGTATGAAGCGAGTTGTGGAATCCCAAACTCTAACGCACTCGGACTATAACTATCCTACGGATCATGAAATTTTGTTGTACATTTTACCTAAATATCTTTGCAATTAACATGTTTATCAAACGATAAGTATGCTGTACGTTAAAGAATTCTGTACGGACTGAATATCAAACGCAAGGCTTAGTTGGCTCCGGATATTAATTCATATCGCTGCAGTGCCTATGCCCGGGAGGTGCGGTTCGAGTTCCGACGGTGACAGGACTTTCGACACTAGTTACATAACTAGGTCGGATTCAGCTGCTGTCTGAAGGAGAATTCTAGCGGCCGGCTGCTCTGATCGATAGTTTTCCGTATTTTCTCCGATCAATATCAGGTGAATGCCGAGTCAGCATCCTCACAAAACGGGGCCATGGACTGCGTGCGACATTTCCTTCCCCTTCCTTGAATCCGCAATCTTACTTACATTGCACTACACTAACACACGTGCCGGGAGACTAGTCGGGCGGTTAGACGTTGTCCCGGATGGAGAGGTGCCCCGCTGGTGGGAGATACCCAACTAGGGAAATCCCGGAAGCCGACGGATAGGTCAGCGCCGGATCTCGCCATCCAGCGGGGGAAGATCATCGCCACCACCAGCGATACAAACGTGCACTACACTTACGGGACTAATGACCGGAACGGTTGACGCGTCCGGAACCACTATTCAATCAAAATCCCAAAACTGGGGATAATTCCTGTTAGTAGGTAATACTTAGATGATGAACACAGGTGGTGAATACAGGGATAGATAGCACAACCAACAGTCCCCCATAAATCACCGATGCTGAGCCTCAAATGTGCATCGACTGCCATTGAGCACGGCTGAGCCCGGTTGATCGCAATTAATCATGGTCACGCCCGAACGATAGATGTTCCGGATAGTCATCGTCTTTCAATCACTGTCAATGAGAGGCATCTCAAATAGCAGAAAACAACGCAAATGGGCGAACTATGTCTGAAAATACTGCCCCCTGTAGATAATACGCCCGTTGCTGAAGTGGGCTCTTTTTATATTTATCTGCATTTTTTGGCAACATACGTTGATTCGCAACAGATACACTGACATTATTCTAGTCTCCGAAATGTTTTTAAGTAATAAATTTAACAAGTAGTACCTGAGACGGAGTAACATGTGATGTATTATCCCTAGTGAAAAGCTAACAGGAAACATTTCTTCATTCATACTCTTAGTAAAAGGCAACCAAGGAACACGCAAAACGGAACTGTCAATCTTTAATAAGTAAATTCGTTAGCATCCCGATCTACGATTGCATTTCATATTTCTTCTTCTTCTTGCTGAATGTACCTTCTCCAAATAAAATCGATGCCCGACCTGATAGTTTTGTCGCAGACGGATAGTAAATTTCTTGGCGGGCAGAGAATACATCGCTGTCCCCTCGGTCAGTTACAACATCCCCTTCGAGAGCACAAAAAGCCAAGCGCTCTGGCTCGATAATGCTCTCAATATAAAGTTACATCTCTGAAAACTAGGAGCTCAAATAGAACATATTTTCTCGCATTATTGGAAACGGTTACATAATCTATATATATATAAAAGAAAGTCGTGTTAGTTACACTATTTATAACTCGAGAACGGCTGTACCGATTTGGCTGAAAATTGGTGAGCAGGAAGCTTAGAGCCAGGAGACGGACATAGGATACTGTTTATCCCGTTCGACAGCGTTCCTGTGTGAGAACGCACGTTTTTGCACGTTTTCGCGTGATTTCGCATGTTAGCGGTCATTGTTGCCTGTTGTAACCCATTATTGTAACGCCGCACTGATAACAGAAGGCGATAATGATAGCCGCCTTTCGTTCGCCGTTATATCTATATATAGTCGTGTTAGTTGCACTATTTATAACTCAAGAACGGCTGTACCGATTTGGTGAGCAGGAAGCTTAGAGCCAGAAGACGGACATAGGATACTGTTTATCCCGTTCGACAGCGTTCCTGTAAGAGAACGCACGTTTTCGCACGTTTTCGCGTGATTTCGCGGGTTTTCGCACCTTTTCGAGGGTTTTCGCAGGTTTTCATGCGTTTTCGCACGTTTTCTCGCGTTTTCGTATGTTTGGGCGGAACGGAGTTCTCTGTTAAGGCGGAACAGAGTTCGCCGGGTCAGCTAGTACTGAAAAAAATGCTACTTCTGCCTTACTAACGCCTCAGCTGTTACTTGAAACCGTCCAATTCAAACAAATCGCCTGTGGTGCATATACTTCAAGCATATCTCAAATTACTCTTACAGACTGACTTTTACAGACAAACGAGGCGAGGTTTTTACATACGTAAAAAAAAAATTAAAGACAAAATTTGCAGCCGTTAGCGAGAAAATAATGATTTAAATTTTTAAAATTGTCTATGTTTGACGCAAAATTGCGCAAAAATATTCATATTTTCGAAAAATTGAACATGACCATATTTGAAGATTTTTTGTTCAATACTTTTGGTTTAAAAAATCTTCATAATTGGGTCATAAAGAGACGCCAAAAAAATTTGAATTTTTGTAATTTTCGAAAAATCAGGGAGTTTAATGAAAATGAGACCTGCACCATTCTCTTAAGCGACCTTTACGCTATTCGATGTAAAAATTTAATCAAGAGAGAAAAATACTGTAGTATTTAAACCTCCGTTTAAATGTTTCCGCACAACGGTCCTCAAGAGCATTATATCATCCAGCAACAGCGTTTCTTTCGTCCCCCGTCCCCCAGCACACCAAATCCGCCCGAAAACTCCCCGGAGCTCTAGGTCATTCTAAATTGCCCGTCTCCCGTGTTTCTCTAACTTTCCCGCACTTGGCCGCCGCGTCTAAAACCTTGGCTGGGCGTCGGCGGAGCGGGCGGCAGAGGGAGGAACGACGCGCCAGGCCGCAAGGCGAGCGGGCGAGCGAAAGCGGCAAACGCGATGCCAGACCGCAGGCAGCACTTGTGCACACTGTTAGTACTACTCCTCTTCCCAGGCGGCCCGGGATCGACCCAGCGGCGGAGGCGGAGGCGGAGGCGGAGGCGGAGGCGGAGGCAGTGGCGGAGGCGGAGACGGAGGCGGAGACGGAGGCGGTGGCGGAGGCGGAGGCGGAGGCGGAGGCGGAGGCGGAGGCGGAGGCGGAGGCGGAGGCGGAGGCGGAGGCGGAAGCGGAGGCGGAGGCGCCGGAGTCGACGCTGCACTGCGCGGGGCCGCCGCTGCACCGGGGATGCAGCGTGGTAAAAAAGACAATTTCCATTCCTTTCCTTACGAAAAGGAACCGTTCAAATGCAGCGGAACCAACTTCCACATACAGTGGGGTCCTCACCGGCACAATTTTGCTTGTATTTTGCGGGGAAGTCCTAAACTTAATCGGGGATTTTCCTTCCTGCGTCCTGGAGATACACAGAACAAGTTCAGCGACGTCCCTTGCTTTGTTTCTGGACAGTAAATATAGGTTTCTTCTTTTTCCCAAAAGTTTTATAAAGTTGTTTTCAAACATAAAGTCAAAAAGAGAGCGGGGGGAAAAAGCTAAATAAAGAACCCTACCTATATAATGTTCCTCATTATTGAACTCCTCTCCCTTTATGATATTGAAAACATCTCAAAACCGACGGTGCCCACATTAAAGAAGTTGCACTACAAGAATGGAGACTTGCGAGTGAAAATATTAGAAAGCTTGTACGCAGCTTTCCGGAGCAATTCTGAATCAAGAATAGTAACATTAATATATTATGAGAGTTCTCACATGACCACCGAGACTAACACAATACTCTCCAATTATCATAAGCAGCACACTCCAACTATTTTCGATAATGCTTTTTTCCCCACACGCGTCGTCCAGAAACTACAAGACAGAGTTGGGCAGTATTTAAATACTTTTATTTGAAATACGTATTTTAAAAACATTTTGTATTTGCATAACTGTATTTTTTAGTTGTTGTTTTTTTGGACATGTATTTTAGAAATGTATTTAAATACATAAAATATGTGTATTTAAAAAAAGAAATACTTAAAATACAGATGAAGATAACGAGGATAGTTTCTTTTTGTTTGATTCTGTTAGTGAATGACCTCCATGAAACAAATAAAAGACCTTTTCAGCTGTTGAATTTGAAATCTTTTAATTTTTAAATCAAAAATGTAAATCATTAAAAATGTTGGATAATTATCCGACAACAAAAAATGTGTTTATTCTTTATTACTACAGTCCGGACAATGCCCTTTTTGCCTACTTTATTTCTTTGAATGTATTTTTAGGCAACTTACCCCATTTCCAATGTTAACCTGTTGTATTTACTGTATTTTGAGTATTTGACGTATTTTAAATACGTATGTATTTAGCTATTCAAAACTTAATGTATTTTGAGTATATATTTAAATTCTTATTTACGAAGTATTTTGGCGAAGTACTGAAATACTAAATTTAAAGTATTTTGCCCAACTCTGTTACTAGACCAAAATTATTGAGAATGAGTCCAATACCTCTGCATAAAATCAGACTTTTCTACTATATCAAATTTTAAAAAAAAATACAACAAACACAGGGCTCGTTCTTGATGGGGTTTCAAAGTATAGATGACACACAATCGACACCTGAAATAATATCTTCGGCTTACGGAGAAATTATGCAATAGTTGGGAGTAATTAGGATTATGTAAGCCTTGCCTCTAGAGGTCTTCCGCCACACACCAATAAAATGAAAACACTTGTGCCTGAGCGTAATTCAAAACAAATTCCCTGTTAAGCGGTGTCAGGTTTCCCAAATAACTAAGCAATACTTTCAAATATTATTTGATTTCACGAAAGGTCATTGCATTGTTTCGAATAAAATTCCATTGCTCGCATCTTCCGCATATGTATCTAATAAATATCCGAAGTGTTCAGAGATAAGACATTATACAGTCCAGACATTATACATGTGTAGTATGCAGAGGGTCGCAGTCACTAATTTTCAAAGTTAATATGCGGTTAAATAAACAATCCCTACGTTTTTGTTTTTTGCATAAGAAGAACCCAACCAGAAAGTTAGAGGAGTTGTGTAACTCCAAGCACTTATCACGGCTCAATGATTTTTATAGTTGACCCGACAAAACGAAAGAGAACGCAGCGTAGATCGTGACCCGTGCGTATCAGATGACACCCGGCAACGGTCTGGAAAAATCTGTGAAAAACACGAAAGTCAAAGATTGGAGACCGTGGTCTCCACAGAAGACCTCCACGTTCCAAATACCACTGTGTATCTATTTGTATTTTCAACGGTCAACAACAGATGGAACTTTCCGATAGATAATCCTGTTTCTGAGGCAAGACTTCGATTAGCTCCAATAAATGCCGAGATGTGTGACATGTACCACTGCCAGTGTCACAGTGCCTCGACGTTCCACACGCCGGGAGTGTGATTTCCAGCAACTGATTAGGAAATAAATGGTAACAGAAGCGGTTCACTTACTATGATGCGGAAAAAACTAGTGGTGCTAAAACAGCACGTACTTCCTCGCAATTAGTAATGGAAATTAAAAGTTTCAAGCAAAAATTAAGTAGTTTCAAGCAATAGATTTTTTAATCAAAAATTTAAATGAAAATAGATTTCTGGCATTGAATTCATTGTATAACGTATGCAATGTATTCACGAACATATGGGATGAGTTTTTTAGCCTTACAATATTCTTCGTAAGCAGTATGGGAGAAAGTAAAATAATTAAAAGTTATTAAATAATACGATACTTATAGCGTTGGCAAACAAATGCAAGTAGATCGAAAAATACATAATAGTAATTATTAAATACTATGGTATTTTCATATTCTACAAACATATAAAAATATTAGTTTATATTACCGCGAACGAAAGGCAGCCGTCATTATCGCCCTCTGATATCAGTGCGGCGTTACAACAACCAACAATGACCGTTGAGAAAGAGTTTTTCGGAAGAAAATTCATCGTTTTTCGGTCTGCATAACATTAATTTTTCTTCTTAAGAAGTTTCTTCGTAAACGCGAGAAGGTAAAAATATCAAGAATGCAAAGAGTAAAGTACATTTATAAAGCACACTACTACAAAGAAAGCATAATTCAAGGAGAAAAACCTATCATCTTCAAATATTAATGTATATAATAGAAAACAATGATTAACGTGGTTTAGAATGCTGAGCGTTATGTTATTGAAGCACAAATTGAGGGAAAATAGGATACTGGAGCTTTTGAAATGCGGCGTTACAAAATAACTATTCCGTATTAAAGGAACAGAGAGATTTCGAAATGAAAAGAATAGAAGAACAAAGGAATGTTGAGCATTTTATTCAGGAGAATAAAGAGAAATTGATGGGCCATTCTAAGACATCGAAGCGCAACTCATAAAATTTGAAAACAACCAATACTCATTTGGAAAGGTCGATCTAATTAAGATACCTCAAACAGATCGTGTAAGACACGAGCAGTAAAAATTAGCCCGATTCAAGAAATGGTTCAAAAAAGAAATAGTGAAGAACCTCCAAGTTAACATATAAGATTGTACTAAATGGATGCAGATGTTATTGTTCACAATACAGAAATACAATACTTTGCAATTTTTTATCTTTGAGAAAGTGTTTGTTCACGATCTCAAATTAACAACAAAAAAGAGAATTTCGTACACATGTCGTTTCATACAATGAAATAAGGAATTTTTATTTTATTTATTATTTATTTATTAGTTCCTAGTTCGCAAATATTTCTATACACGGAAGCTTTGAACTAACCAATTACACTTTAGAATGCTTAGACTGTTTTGGAATCTTCACAATATTCGTTCTTAAGAACTCTTCAGATTCTTCGATTAATATAACCCACTTCGAATGTCGCACAAAATGTAGTTTGCTACTTAGTCGAAGTTTATGTCTATGACATTTTTGGTGAATTTTCTTTTCGTTCCCTAACAAGTAATTATCTTGAAATACTCATGACGCAAATATATTTCTTGTAATATTGTATTTAGAACAGCTTTTATTTAAGAAAAACTATGTCATCAATATTATCCTTATGCAAAGTTAATGTTTTCCAGCTTTTCAAAATGAAGAGAGTTCGCCGTAAACGGAAACAGCATCACATTTTTGACGTCCTTTACGAGGAGGAAATTATTCAAAACTTTCCTATTTTTCACGCAAAATTACATGAAAACTAGTCATATTTTCAAAAACTTGTACGTGAACAGACTTCAAGATCTATCTTTGAACAACAGATTAAATTTAAGAAAAATAACTCTATTTTCAATATTATAATTGTAAGAAGACGCTGAAAAATTTGAACTTTTGCAATTTTGGAAAATTCAGTGCTCAATGAAAACGAGATCTGCGCCATTTTTTAGCATCCTGTACGCTCGGAGAACAAAGTTTAATAAAACAATTTTGGAGCCATTTTTGAGACCATTTTGAAAATGCCGAAGCTACATTTAAAGCATCCATTTTCATGCAAAGTATCCAGTAAAATCAAAATATTTGTTTCAAACTCTCCGCGCCTTGAGTGCGTTTAGATCGACTGCAGTTCCGGCGCTAGTGTTGACCACGGAGGGACAGACACAAAAACTTGGACTACGACAACGCAACGTGTTAAAGAGCACTTTATACACATAGGAACAGGTGTTAACTACTTTTTCCTTACCACGTCCCGACAATAATGCAACTTTTCTGTCGTTAAACCCCTCTTTCTTGCCGAAGAATTACAATGTTTTCTATGTACTACATAAGTACGTAGTGGGGTGATAAAGTAAAATCATAGAAAGTGTACATCAACTCGTTGTCAACTGTAAAAAACGGGTCATACGTATTTATTAAGCAATGGTTCATCAGTGATTTTCCACGTTATTTTCATTGCATTTTATTACAATCTATTTTCCAAATAGCGTTGCTTCATTCAAGGTATGGGTAACACGATGACAAAACACGAACATGTTTCTCTTTACAAGAACACTGAATTACAACACAAACAAAACATGAACGGGATCAAGCTACCAGTTCAAATATATTTTCTGTAGTGACTTACGACTTCGGCGCGAAAATCTCTTTTAGGGTCTACGTTACGAATTTGCACGATGAGCAGTGCTCTAATGTACAAATGTTTAATATGTTTTGAGAAAATGGTTATTATTTAACAAAAATGCTGGAGCTGGACAAAAGCATGACAAAGGAAAGAACAAATATTTTAAAAAATAAAATAAGAGAATTACCTACCAGGAAAGAAAATATTTTCAAAGGAATTAACAAATGTTTAATTGACTCGGAACAAATTCATTGATTGGAATTTTTCTTACCTCTTTCTCCTGCCCATTTCGATTCATCTAACATTGATATTTAATTTTTTGACATAACGTTATTTTACGATTTTTACTTCACTTATCTTGTATTTAAAAAAGTGCAGTAGTTTTCTAAGAGTATCAATATTAACAGTGAGAGAGGAACATCTAGTGAGACACGAAAAATACAAAGGTTTTATGTTCTCTTTCACGGCAGTTCTACGATCAGCATAATGCAGACTTACATGACTACAAAAACAGATCCATTCACAAAATGGACTTTAAAAGCATTCTTTGGCCAAAGAACACAATACCCTGATAATTACATGCGTTTCCCACGCACGATCAAATTACCTGACTTTTCCAAAGTAGGCAACGCATTTGTTCATCAACTATTCAACAAACACGCTCGTGTTTTCGGTATACTTTCTTTTTAATGAAAATCGATATCGTTTCAACCAGGCCATGCCACTCTCCAGTCACTTTGAAAATACCTTCGCTCAAACTTCAACAAGAATGTGTATAGTTCCGAATCTCTCCACGCCCTACGACAACCTTCTCACATTCCGATAGCATCGCCTATCTCCAGCACCCAGCGACTGCATGGGAAGCTTCCCGATCACCAATTCCCAAGCTTCACCCGCTAATTAAGATGGGGGAGGGGGAAGGGGGTTTCACACCCATCAGTCACCTCCGCGATCGCATCCGCGCCCCAACGCAGGCGGCAGCAGCGGACGCAATTGCCACCCGCGCACAAACCGCAACACTTTCGCCCGCCCACGCGCGAGGAAGACTCGCGCGGAAGCAGGCCCGCGCCCGCGCCGAGGCGCCCCTGTCGCTTTGTAGTCGCCGCGTGGCCGGGGGAGAGGAAGCCCGGGAATAGGGTTGCCAACAACGTTCAAGGTAAAAGGGAGGACACTCGACAAAACACCAACCGCATCAACGCATTTCTTTCTATAAATGTTTCACTTACACTAACTTCGGTTCTATTTCTCTCTCCTCTCCACTTCCGATTCAAGTGAAAAGATTCGTTCACCAAATGCAGATGAAGATGGTCCGAGAGTCTCTTTTTACTTTAATCGCTAGACAGAGACACTATTATGCATGGGTGTGTCAGCGTTCAGAAAAAGGATATTCATGTTTTCTATTCTAAATTAAACATCAACGATATAACGTAGCAGATGTTAGTCATGTGATAGAATGACTGACAACAAATGTTAAGAATTTCCTAAAAGGAGGCCGAGAGGACAACTGGCGTCAATGGAGGACGGTTGGCACCCCTACCTGGGAAGGAGCAGCCGAGGTCGACGAACCGTTCGCAGCCGCCGTCGCACGAGTTGCACACCCACATGCGCGAGACGGCGGGCGACCTCGAACGGATAAAATCAATTACGCGCCGGCCCCCGTGCAATAAACACTGGTAGCGGCGCCACGGAGGCCACGGGACTCGCTGACGGAAAACAATCGATCAGAGATTCAGAAACGTCGCGCTGACAGCTGGAGGCGAAGCCGTTCCAGAGGGCAGCGATAGAAAACGAGTCTTCTCGAAAGGATTAGTGAAAGTACAGAAACTACTCACACAAGTCGCTTACTTCATTTGCAAATACGCACAGAACAAACTACACTGATTCTTCTAGATTCTAGAATTTCCTACGCAAATAGTAACTTGGGCCCCTGGATGGCTAGCGTGATCACTTACGTTATGCCAGAACCAGAGATTTACGCTAGTAAGTAATATGTACACCACCATTTCTACAATGATAATGAAATTCCTTTTTAAATTTATTTTCTATCCGCAAAAAATGTGATGAGTTATTCACAAAAGTAACAAAATGTTTCAATTATCGGGACAGATCCAAGAAAAACAAGACAATGCTTACATAATCATTCGCAAAATTTCATGCCGTTCTGAAAACGTCAGAACGTAGCTTCTCACAGTTTTCAACTACTGCAAACTCCCCCACGTAGGCAAGCTTCCGTTTCCGGTTGGTTGCGAGCTACTCCCACTCATCGCAGTTGCCGGCTGTTCCAAGTTGTTTGTGACGCACCGAAAGGGCAGAGGTCGCCCTAGCTTGCAACCATGTTCTGGAGTTCTACGCAAGATCTTGCATGCTCTCTTGTAACTAACAAATTATGTAAGTTCTCTTCGTCTGTCTCAATCCACTTCTTTAGTGGGCGAACTAAAAGGAAGATACGTTCATGAAAGAAAAAGTAAAATATTTCGCATACATTAAGTTTCAGATACTAGTACTTGTTATCAGCAAAGTCGAAGTAAAAAGTATATTAGAATAGTTCGAAAACCATTTTTATGTTGTACATCCTTTATACTTCTCGCAATGAGTTGGTAACTGAACTTGACATAAAAGGTTGTTATACTTCATAGCCCACAACGCGATTAAGTTGCGCCCCCTTTAAAAAACAAAATAGGAAGAGCGATTCTTTAGACTAAACTTGAACTAATTGGATAAGTATATTGATATTCTAAATATATTGAAATTCAGCACTAGTCGTAATCAATAATACCAAAAATTAAACTGAACTGGAAATAGTTGTACCAAACAAGGAATACTCTCTCCCGTTGCAACCCCTTGGAAACGCATCTGACTGGGACCGTAACAAGCCCTTTGGTGAATCGTTATCATCAACACGAGCTCTTAGCTTAAGAATTAAATTCATAAAAAGTGCGCTCACTGTTACATGCATTTCTTTTCCTTGCGTTTTCCAAATATCACTACCGTAAAATTAGCGGGCATTGGGGCTAGAGTAAAACTCGAGAACGTTTCCCACTACGCAAAAATGGTTTTAAATTAAAAGAACTCTCCATACCAGTTTTACTTTTGAGCATGATGTAACCGAGGCGAAATCCGTAATCTTTACAAGCAATCTCTGCGTTGTACTATATAAATTGATAGGTATAATTTAAATAGGAACGACGCCCTTACTCTAACTTACATCGTTACATCTACACCATCCAAAGTTTACTTCGTCCCGGGTACAGTCTCACATCGAATGCTTATCCCTGCACAATTTTCTGTGCTTTCCTTTCCCTGTGTTTCCACGTTTTCCCTGATTTTCTAGAAATCGACCATCTTCATAATACAAGTGTGTAATATTTGGGTCCCCTACTTTTACACGCACGCACGCACACACTTCTTCGTAGCAACCTAATGGATTTTTTCGGACGCCTCCCCCCTCGGGCGGGGGGGTGTCTTTATCGCACGAGTGGGGGGCGGGCAGGGCGCTGCGAGGGAGGGCGGAGAGCCGCCCGGCAAACACGCGGGCAATCCCCGCAACGCACGCCCGCCGGCGCTCAGCCGCCGCATAAACAGCGCTCTTCCGGGGGATGTTTATTCGCAGCGGAATCGCGCCCACGCAATCGATTTAATCGAATTAGGCGTTAGTTAGAGTCCAAACACGTCCGCCCGCTCGCGCCCATCGGCCGAGGCGCTGGATGGCCGGGGCAGGATCCTGCTTGCTTTGCGTCGGGCTCCAATGAGCTGGGAAGCCGTTCAAGCTACCGCGGCAGCAATTTCCATTAATTCCACATCTAATGGGCGAACTAGCGTTGCAGTGTCCAAACTAAACCAAAGTTACACCATAATATATTACGAATGCATACAAAACCCTGTGGATAAATATAACAACTGGGTACGTTAACTCAACCTATAAAATTGTTGCGAGTTCGCTGGACCAAGAGGACCTACTTTCGAGACGAGAGTTCAATTGATTGATTGATTGATTGATTGATTTTTTCGGGCTTCCGGGCGCGTCAACTGCTTCGGTCATTAGTCCCGTTAGTGTAGTGCATGTTTTTCTCTCGGGAGATGGCAGCAATCTTCCCCCGCTGGATGGCGAGATCCGGCGCCGACCTACCGTCGTCTAGTAGGGTTTCCCCCTAACCAGGAGTCTCCCACCAGCGGGGCACCGCCCCAGCCGGGACTAGCTCTAAGTTCCCGACCGGTCTCCCGGAGTATGTGGTAGTGTAGTGCATGTTAGTGTAAGTGAGTGTGTCAGGGGAGAGGATAGGACAAGGAAGAGGAAGGACAGATCTCTCGCGGTCAGTGGCCCGTTTGGAAGGGTACTGCTCCGGCATTCGCCTGGTGTTGATCGGAGAAACCACGGAAAACTACCGATCAGAGCAGCCGGCCGCTAGAATTCGAGATTTCAAGATGCCGTCTCTGTTCGGTCGTTTCCGTGGTCGCCTTCGATCAATGCGTATGGATACCCCAGAAGTAGCTTAAACAACATGACTTCACATGTCCGATTCTTTCACCCCTCTGCCTTCACCCCCATCATTGGGCGATGGATCGATCACCCACTCCCACTATCTAGAAAGTTTACACCAGAACCGCGAATTCGCAAGAGCCAAGCCAGAGTGGACGGACACTGTCAAACCTCTGAACTAAAAAGCAAATTAGAGAAGACCGGTCGCAATATCCACAGCCACACTTGGAACCAACCAAAGAACACGGAAAATCGAGACCGACTCATCTGTTCAGAACGAAACTATGTAGAATGTTGGGGTTGTCCATTGTTTTCATGATGACATGCGCACTACATCACGGAAAATCTCGCATTATGATACTAACATATGAGATAACTTGCGTGACGGGTGTAGGGGTCAATGAAACAGATTTGGGAGAGATTCGGCAGACTCGATAAATCTTTGATATAAAAATAAACGACCTTCCATTCCAGACATCTACGAATGTGGGGCATTGTGAACCTCGAAATCAAAATTCATGCCCCCTTCCCGCCCGAGGTGCTGACCTTGGAGCACGAACACATCAGCGTGCATCGTTAATCCAAGGAAACGGACAAGGTATATGGGGCAAATATTCCACTTCGTGGCGAAATCTCGCCTGAAACAACACCGATACGGCTCTGGGCAATAAAAGATGCCACAGCAGAGATTCTGACCGCGAGGACCTAAAGTTCGCTTCTCGGCAGGTGAGAGGATTTTCGACACTCGCTACATAGCTACGACAAAATTCAGCCCGTGCCCTGAAGAATTCTAGCGACAGGCTGCTCTCATAGGTGGTTTCTTCGATCGACACCACGCCAATGGCGGAGCAGTATCCTAACAAACGGGCCACAGACCGCGCGCGATCTTTCCTACCTCTTCCTTGATCTATCCTCTCCCCTTACACACACACTTACACTAACATGCACTACACTACCACACTGGTCGGGAGACCACTCGCGAGCTTAGAGCTTGCGCCGGTGAGAGATACCTGGTTGGGGAAAACCCTGCAAGCTGACTTCGCTCGGCGCCGGATCTCGCCATCCAGCGAGAGAAGGTCCCCGCCACCTCCCGCAGTAAAACTTACTCGCGAGACTAATGAGCTTCGCAGTTGACGCGCCCGGAATCACTAATCAAGCATTCGTCTAAAACAGCATCCACAACGGAAGCTTCCAAGAAAGCTCTACAGACCAATGCGTAGCTTACCTCAGACTACGACGATGATAGTAGTAATAGATTTGATTAATAATTTATGGCTCGCCACGGCGGGAATACGTTATGCTGCCTTTCAACGAGAATTCCAATCAGTTTTTATTCCATTCAAATCAATTCTGGACAAGCTCAGGGTAAACATCCACAACAGTGAAGGTACTTTAAAGGTGAAGTCCATACGAATTATTCTTGTCACATTAAATGCGTTAGGATTGTTTACATTTTAAAGCTTGTATTTCTATTTGCGAACATTGTCTTCGATATCATCAGAGATAATTTTGGCGTTAGAGGACCAGCAGTCAATGCCAAAAAGGACACGTTTCTCTAATTACAATGATAAGACAAATCGCGTTACTTTTATTGTGCACTTACAGTGTGCAGCTCCGGCATTAAATATTATGTAAAGTAATATATTTAAAAATCTAAATAAATTAAATTTCTACCCAAATGTAATAAAAAAACACATCATAGCTACCCAACTAAACCATAAAGCCATGTCACCAAGCAAGCTGACTTGGTTATAGTCAACAGAACACAATTACGAACGAAGCTTGTGTGAGAATTGAGAGAGCACAAATTTAAAGAGCCCCTGAGAACACATCCTGAACAAAAATTGAAATTGGTGGAGCAATTTTATAAAACTAATTCAATTATTCATTCTCGAATGTGCAATAATAAGCCAACCAAAGATAATGATCGAGCTTAAAAAAGAGGAGTTATTTACCGGAAAACACTTATTTTACAGGAAGAGTCGTGCCCAACAGTAAATTACCCCAAACTAGCCACACGACGGTTACGCTCTGAACCGCCTTGACTCGACACAAACACACGGCGGAGTGGGGAAGGTCGCACCGTGCGTTGTTGCGCAGCTTACCTCTTACCTCAGGAGAAGGGGAAAGGGGGCGGGGTAACTCCACTCCACGTCGACCCCGCAAACAACGCATAACAGATTGGGTTGAAGGCGAAGAAATTGCTTTGTTTGCGTCTTCCCGAGCGGCTGCGATGGCGTAACCGGCGATCAATGACCGTTGAATATTGATAGGGTGGCAATGGCGGCGGCGGCGGCAACTATGTACGGGGCGGACCGGCTCGAGGGAGGATGTGGGAAACGAGGAAGCGGAAGAGGCCGTGGAAGCGAAACGCGGGTGAGAAAAGCAAAGCTACGGAATGGTACGCAGAAACAAAAATCGGAGCTTCATGAAGATGCGCGAGTATCGCCGAGAAAGAAAATTATCTGTAGCGTATTGGGGGAGAGTGGTTTCGTATTCATACGTAGGAATTCAATGAATTCAAACGGGCTATAAACTATATGAAAATATATTATCATTCATATTCAATAATAAGTGAAAGAAACATTTCCTTATACGTACACAGGTATTACGAAATATGTATTCCTTACAACATTGGGATTAGCAGTTAGTATATTCAATGTAAATGCAATCGCACGACTGGCATGTTAATGGGTTTGCATAAATATAATTGGCCCGACCTTTGCAACCTATCAGATGCAGAATATTTTATGCAATAAATAATATACATTTTCAAATCAAATTGTAGGCAGTTCGATAACAAACGGGTGTCTCACATAATTCAACTACTAACCGTGAACAAAACTAAAATACACAAGGACATTTTCCATGTTTATTACGACAAAGTTGAAAGTTACCCACGACCAGGCGATAGCACAAAACACCTTCACTGACTCATTTGAAGAGGCATGAGAAAGCTAGCACCATGTTAATAGGCACAAACACACACCGGCAGGGGTGAAATAAAATTCGGGCGGTCACGTCATCCAAACCAAAGTCCTCGCCATCGTGAGGTTGCCGCACGTGCCTACTTCAACAAACAAACAAAATCAGGAAAGCATCATTTCTGACGCCCCTCGCAAATATCCTCTCTGCGCCAGGCAAAGGCCGGTCGTGATGCCCCGGTAGGATATGCGGATTCGGGCGCCCAGCTGGGAGCGGGGCCCGGGCGGGCTCAACGTACGCAAATTGCTGCCAGCGCACGCAACCCAGCCTGGCGCAACCAGACTCCACCGCCGCGCCGCTTGAGAAAGATGTCCCGTGACGTCACTACTCCCGTTTCCCCCACCACAACGGACGGTACATCTCGAAATAGAACCGTTAAAGTACGAAATGACTTGGTTTCAGCCCTAAAGGCTAGATGGTTTTCTATTGCGGTGGGCGAATTCCACCCGTCGCGCGTAATGGTCGTCATCAATCACAGGACTACAAACGTGGCTTCGTGAAAGCGAAACAGGGTAAAGGAAGTATTACGACCCTTAATAGAAGTATTTTTATTTTTTTTATATGTTTATTACATCTGAATCCCTTACCTACCCGTCAATGCAGAACATCAGTATTTGATATTCATTTATAATATGAATTCTATGAATTCTCTCGTACGCAGCTAATACGAATACAATCGTCAATGCGTCAATGGAATGCTTGATACGGTTTTTACCATGCCACCAACTTGTTAATGCAACATTCATTTGAAACAAACATTCTAATACAATACTGTAGAATTTGGATGCGATTTTCCCCCTTTTTTTGTCTGTTCGATGTTTTTTAGACAGCCTATCATACGACTGTCAAATGCGAAACGTCCACCGCGATTCTCATACCAGAGCACTGCAAGCTCATTTCTCCGCAAGTGCTGTCAGCCTAGAGGATCGGTGACGGGCAAAACAGCCGATCAGAATGAACGAAAAGCCACTGTAAGTCAATAACTCCCCTGTATTATTTCACTTACATTTCAATGCGTGTTCTTTGGGACAGTCTTTTCCCGGGGGAGTCGCTGAAATCGAATACGTCAAAACGGAAGTGCTCTGCTGATCCGGACCCGACGCATTGGAGGAAATTTGCGAAAGTTGAGGCCATCTTTTCCATATTCTTCAAGACATACGCAAAGGTAGTCGACCAAATACGATTGATTACTCGGCATAAACCCAAGTGGCGAGCATCCAGGAGCGTCGAGCAGACAGCCAAGATCAAAACGTCGAAATTGTATTAAAGCAATATACGCTGTGAAAAGCTTTCTTTCGTTACGGGCTTTATAGAACTTCGAGTGTCCCTCTCATGGCCTTCTTTCTTCTTCCCAAACATCCGTTTACTTGTTCCCTACGTTCTTTGTTCTTCTGTCTCCCTCCCTTCCCTTGTGTCTGTCTGTCTGTCTGTCTGTCTCTCTCTCTCTCTCTCTCTCTCCCTCGCGTGCTCCCTCTCTCGCTCTTTCTCTGGCATTATAATTTACCACCCACACAGACGTTCCTCTATTCCCACCCAATCCTCTATCGTTGACCCCCAGCACGTCGGTCGGCGCACGCTTCCCTTCCACCTTGATTCGTCCATCCTCCCCTTGGGTTGCCTCTCGCAGCACCGCTCCGGCTGAGCGCGCCTCCCCGCGACCGCAGCACGCGAGGGGAAGCCGCCGGCTGGCTGGCTTCGTCGGCCGGTGCGGAACGGCGCGGCGTCGCGACGACCGTCGGCGCTGCAACAGCGCGCCGCGCCACGCCGCGCCGTCCGGCATTTCCGCTCCTTTCAGCTGCGTCTGGCCACTTGCGCACGCCTCGCAACGCCAGCGGAGCACAGTGTGCGCGAAGCGAGCGATCCTGGAGGAAAACTACGCGCGGCACACTGGGCGAAGAACAATAAGACACGGCCAAACACGTGCTACGTTGTCTACAATAATTCATTAAAACGATAAAGTTATGTTCCAATACAAGGGAGTTTTGCACCCTCGAACGTGGAAGCTATCATCCGCCCTTCGGATCTTGTGTGCAGGCGCAGTACAAGTTTCGCATCACTTCTGTGCATGCGCGGAAGATGGAGATCGCAGTCGATTGCTGCCCGCTAAGGCGTGCAAAAACTCTTGATAGTTTTTGCCGGCTGACTTAACGCTAACATTATTATCCGCAGGCGAAACCGAATTGAAAATAACATTGAATTGGAATTCCTGTCTCTTGGATGTGCCAAATCACGGAGTGTTCTACAGATCATGTTACGAAATATATTTTCTTGCATTGAATTAAAATGTAATGCCAGTCCAATAACTTCCGTCAACAGAGAGTGATGACTTTCCATTTGAGTGATAACTTTCCGTTGTCCATGTGATCTGACAGAAAATCAGATGGCGCACGCAAACGCACGCACGCACCCACACACCATCTCTCACACACACAATATTGTAATTTTACTAGGCATATGCACGTTAATGATGAAATAAATGTCAACGACAGTAACCGAAACGTAATACATAGTACCATCAATTTTCCACTATCAAAAACAAGATAGCTGAATAACGCTTGAACGCCTACAATATTATTCTAAAATATGAGTCATCGGAGGCTATTTCCCTGAAGCTAATCACGCTTATTTTACAATAAAAGCAAACAATTAACTTTCTCTTTTTAAAATGAAGACACCATTGTTCTCAGAGATTTTTTTTGTGTGTGCACATAAACTCTTGAAAATGAGGAAAGCATCCAAACTAGAGGAGCCGAACAAATCGACCAGGACAATCAATAGCGGTCACTTTAATAGCGATTTTCTGTCCAAAGCCAAGGCATGTTTGCCAAAAGCACGCGCACTATCGACTCTCCCCGCTGCCTTGCAATAACTCCCGCCGCCCGTTTTACTTTTCGTCGAGAGTGCATATTTAATGGGCGCTTGCCGCTTCCTCCGCGCCAAGAGCGTTCGCTGCTCGGGGAGGCGGCGCGGCGTGGGGCGCGAGGAATGCGGCGGGGCACGCTGCCCGGCTCCGCGCTCACTCGCTCGCCGGCCACCGGGGCAGAGGGTGAGGGCGCCGGCGCAAGCCACTCCTCATGCACCACGTCTTGCGCAAACCGCCCCAAGCCAACTCGCATCGCAGGCGCCGAGGAGGGATTTTTTTTTTTTTTTTTTTTTTTCACTTGCGTCGGACGAGGAGGAGAAGGGGGGAAACGAGGGAGCGAGGAAGAGCAGGAGGCGGAGGGAGAGAATGAACACGGGATGAAGAAAAGGAGGAGACGAAGCGGAAGAGGAGCTCAAGAGGGTGGAGGACGAGAAAGACTGGAAATCAGAATGAGAAGAACGAGGAAGAGCAAGAAAATGAGGAAAAGAAGGAGGAGACGGGAGATGAAGAGGGCAGGAGAAGAAAGAACAGGATGAGGAGAAGAGTAAAGAAAGGAAGAGATTCGAGAGAGGAGAGGGAGAAAGCGAATCGAAGAATGATGTGTAGGAATTAAATAGGGGGCAAACGGACGCCGAGGAGGAGGCGGAGGCTGTGGCGGATGTGGGGTCGAGCAGGAAAGGGGGCCACCGCGCTGGGCGCCGCGCCAGACGGACGTCGCTGCTGCTGCTGCTGCTGCTGCTGCACTTTCAATTTCAGTATCACGGGGTCAATACCAGAGGTTTTATGGGTCAGACGTGCATCGACTAGCGAGTTATCGAGGGGAAGCGGACAGAGGAGAGACACTTGCGTTCGCCCGGGGCAGCGAGCGGAGCGACCAGGGAGCGTTCTCGTAAAGATAAATCATGACACTGGCCCTTTGCGTCACAGAAACGATAAGCTCGTGTCATGGGAAAATCGTTTCTCTCATCCTACATGAACTCGGCGTCGTACAAGTGCAAAACTGTTCGTCAGAACGTTCATAGTGATCTAATCGACGCAAGGAATGTTTAACTGACGTCCGAAACAGAATGAAGACACTCCAGGGAATACAAAGGGCCAAGGAAGAAGGTCTGGTCACACACAAACCTACAAAAAATTCAAAAGGTCATGGCATGATAACGATTTGACATTTTGCGAACTATCACAGCATTTTACTGATATTTTTACAATTTACTTGTAAACTGCATCGACTCAATGGACCGAAACCTTTCATTGAAGACCGAACCCTTATTGAAGTGCAGTTTCTCACTGAAATGCAATCGATCCACTGGAATGGAACGAAAGTGTCAGGCTAGGATCAAAGAATAAACACGATTTCGACAAACCTCGTACTTCATATTGTGAACTTTCGTATTTGTTACGCTGCACTAATCTTATTATTAATACAATGTATTCCATAAAATACGGCAAAAAGAATTTGATTTTTTCCCGTTAGTAATCGAGTGGAATGAGGTTGACATAAAAATTGCAAAACAGTTACTTACGAAATAAGATTTAACGATACAAATATCACATTACTTTTTAGAAGGCCATGGATAATTAAACAATTGATTTTAATCATACTTATTGCGAAAGTTATTGATAGGCCATGGAACATTAGAACACTAGTGTTCTACATAATTACTCTTCCTACATATTATGAAATTCGTGTTTAGTAAAGCTCGACCTTCGTTAACCAAAGCACAATGAAGTCATTAAGGTTCAGAGGGAGGGGGCGGCTGGGAAAGTCCACTGCAATAAAAGTGACAGAAATGTGCAGCCGGCGTCGCCGACTTCCGATGGCCTATCAGCCGCCTCCTTCCTGCGGCGACGAACAGCGATAATTGCGCAGGCGCATGGCGCTACAGCGGGCAGCCGCCCAGCCGGCTCTTCGCGACGCCGTTTCCAAATTAGTGACAATGCTTTACAACTTCGATTTATCCAATTTTACGACGACTCCTATCGCGTCCACGGCTAAAAGCTCGTTCATTTAAAATAACAAAAAACAACTACGCAATGTCTACACTCTTCAAAATTGAGGTATCTGTTGTTTACACTGTAAGTCACTTTTACGAACGAGAAACAAACTTTAACGGTCAAACGAAGGTCTTTTAAAAACCAAAACCGTTGAACTGAAATCTAGTTCTGGCAATATATTTAACAAAATAACAACACTTTCGGTTTCGCTATTGAGCTTTTTTTGTTTTGTTTTTCTCCACTGTTCCGAGTAGCCAACCCTGGCGCGGCGCGGCGCGACGCGTTTGCCACGGTCTGTGGACAGGTTTTTTAACGCGAGTTTGGCGTTGCAGCTTTCAGAGATTATTTGAAGGGCTCGGGCATAAAAATGATAACCCCTCCAAATTATGATTATGATAATTTTTATGATTATGTAGTGTATGACCCCTTCCACCTAAGTAATGAGATCTTATCAATTCACGGAGCTACTCAAATAGTTTAATATGGCTCTTAGACGACTCCCGGTTGTTGCAAAAAATGTTTCGATTCCGATTATGACCAGTTCTAAGAGGGTTACTTCTATTGTTATTAACTAATTTCGAAATTAATGATGTCTTAGAACTCCGATTTATCGAATTTTACGACGATTCCTATCGCGTCCAGGGCTAAAAGCTCGTTCGTTTAAACTAACAACGCAATGTCTACTCTTAAAAATGCAGGTATCTGTGGTTTTCACTGTAACTCACTTTTACGAACGTGAAACCAGGTACAAATGTTTACGGCCATTCGAAGATATTTTAAAAACCGAAACCGTTCCATGGAATCTAGTTCCGGTAATATATTTAACGAAATAAAAGCAGTTTCGGTTTCGCTATTGACTTTTTTTTCCACTATTTCGGTTTGATGCCTTAGTAAGTACAAATAATATCGATGATTTTCGAAATACATTCTGTTTATTTTTTCTATTTTATAATTCAACTCCTTTTAAAATTTAAAATCCATATTAAAAAAAATTACATTTTAAAAATCTTCAAAACTGAAATCACAAATTATTATAAGGCGTACCTCATTTAATCTTTCAAAACATTCAATACGACGTGCAAAAAAACAACTATGAACAACAGAACACAGATTATCGAAGAAATAAAAACACGAAATATCACACCGAAACACGAACAAGCATAGTGAAGTGAAATGGAGAATGTGACAGCTAAGTGAAATGGAGTATGTGAATAACGAAAATCATAAGCTTCATTCTATAACTTTTATGATAATTGAATAGGAAAACATGTTTTCGGTTTCCACATAGTCCAATCTATAAAACAGTTCGACCCGCAAATAAGGCAAAGAACAAAAGACGCGATTCAAAACAGAAAATGTTTGGTTCCATTCATCTCCACAATGCATTACTGTGAACATTATTCCCTTGTTTGCCTGCTAAGATTAAAGGCTTGTCAGCAATGAAAGAGTACCAACACGCATCTGAAAACTGGTAACATTCCCTTTGAGTTACAGAACAGCCGGAGAAGAAAAAAAAAGGCCCTCTATGTTGCACCGACGCAGCCTTGTAATCTGTAATATCGTGACATCCTTTAGCAATTTTCGTCTCTTACTAACCGCTTTCATTTCCCTCCAGGGGATATCCTGTCATCTCCACCCACAAATACCCAATATTAAACTGCACATGGAACGGATGTGGGAATAAACGAACTGAGATATCAAAATTTAATTTATGCGACAGTAGTGATTGATAAAAGCGTCATCGAGGCAAAATATTATTAATTATTTCATTGTTTCAATCAATAACATCTCATCCACTAGTGCTCATGACCAAAGGCCGGGAAAAAATTCCGTTGCACTTGATATAAACGTCAGGTGATGAAAGAGTGTCAGAAGAAAATATGCGTTGTATTTACGAGAGCCACAGTAAAATAAATCCAAGAGATGAATAAGCAAAACATAATTCAATTACAGAGGTAAATTTATTAGAATTGAGTGATACAGTCGGTCACGCATACATGTGCAGCAATTACCTAAGTTAGCATAGTAACGTTAGTTCATTTGCTCACGAGAGTCCATGAACTGTACATGTCATAACGTAATTGAATGCATAAGGCAATAATACACACCTTATCTAAAACAACAAGCTTTTTAACATAAATGAATAACTAACCAACAAAATAAACTATATTTCAAGTTGCCACAGACCTCGAGCCAGTACCGCAAGATGGTACTTCACATACGTCACATATGGTTTTACTTTTCTTAGACTATGACTACGTATAAATAAATCAAATCATAACAAATCAAATTCCAAACTACAAGAGGGATATCCAAAAAGCACAATGTAATTAAATAATATATTCCTCAATTTTGAGAAGTTTATGACCAGTACCTATTCAAATACACAGAAAATCTAAGCCGGAATTGATCGGGAAACAAAAAAATTCCGGTTCAGGGAGGCTTCCGTTTTATGCAATGTTGTCCATTTTATGACCTTTGTAATATTAATATTTCTGCTTTGAAAGTACTAAATTACATGACTTTATTATAATTATCAAAATACATTAACATATATAATGCATTTATGGAAGAAATCACCAATAAATGAAAATTAAACACTCTTCATTGACAGCTTCTGAGTTGAAAAATACGCACCTTACTGGCTGTATTCTGAC
Organism: Teleogryllus occipitalis; assembly: GCA_011170035.1. NCBI lineage: Eukaryota > Metazoa > Arthropoda > Insecta > Orthoptera > Gryllidae > Teleogryllus > Teleogryllus occipitalis. Next base: position 14,304 of record BLKR01015761.1, on the reverse strand, counting down.
TACTTGCTGGTCTTTCAACGCACAATGCGTCACAACCTAGAACTATGACTTTCTGATACCCTCGCATGGCCTTGAGGAATGCTCATCTAGTCGAGGAGTTATCATTTTCAACGCGGGGCAAGACGCGTGAATAGAATCCATGCCCACACACCTTCCCAAACTCAGTGTCGGGAGAGATAGAATTCCCCTAGGGCCTCCGCCTTGAGAGACATGCGACCCTGAGGTCGAATTCTACGCTGACAGCTGGAGCCCCTCTCCTTCAATGTCCGGTTGCCACGACTATATCGCGGGTCACTGGGATACAGAATTTTACACAGACCTGCAGATGCATTCATTTCTTTAAAAAAGATCTCGCGTCTCTCTGTCAATTGCAATAACGTCACAGGAATTCCGTTTTATGAAGATTTTCTTTCCCTGCAGGACTAGGAAACCCGTTCCGTTTTATGCTGTATGAAATGCCATTTAACTTCATAGGCCGGAGAAAGTTTTCGGTTAAAGCGGGTTTCTGGCTTATACAGGTTCTGATTTAGATATTTTATTGTTTTATGATTTACACTGTCTTTGCTTTGAGTTTTCACATAAGTTCTGTCTGATTCCCATACCGTTTCAAATGACAATGTTTTTTTCTGTAATTTAACAAAGTCGCAAGTCGCATATCAAACAATTTACTTAATATATTAAATAACTTTCTTTTATATACATTATTACTGGCACGGAGAAACTTTAGTACCGGCAAGAGTATAAGCGATTCTGACAGTTCGATGCGCTATCGCTACGCACATGGCGCCTCCTACACGAGACGTCATTGAAATCTCAAAACATTAACACTTGCCGACAGGCGATGACACATCTGGATATCACGTTCACAACCTTTGCCACAACCGAACCTTATTGCCTCCCAAACTACGTTGAAAACTTGATGCGCCAGCTCCAGCTGGCTTCGTTTTCTAGTGGGCCTACTTGCAGTATAGCCGCAACTCTACCCAAAATATTGTTGAGAGGTAATATTCCGTCGTTCACCTTTTCTGCCTCATAATATTCGCGAAAGCATACAAAAATTCACAATCCTCTTTAACACTACTCCACGTTTGCGCGATGTATGGGGCGTAGCCCTCACGAAACTCTCAGCCTTCGACCAATGAACTCGGCGCTCGGAAGTCACACACCGACTGGCCTGGCACGCATCGGCAGAGGCACATTTCATTCGCACTCATACTGCTGATGACGGGGATCTGGGCGCTTCTCAAGCGACTTCGTGCGAGTCCGATGAGCGGCAACGCTCAACCGTGGCTGTGTAATCCTATAACAACATAAGTAAAACCTATAACCTAAACCTATAACATCCTATAACAATATAAGTAAACAAATCCTCGCAAGCTGATTGCTTCGGAGCAGGCCACATGGCGTACCACAGCACGTGGCGAGAGAACTATCCGAGTCGATTATACGCTGCCGGACCGGGAGCGGTAACTCAGTGCATCAACTGATATTGCAGCGCCTCTGACCAGGAGGTCCTAGGTTACACTCCCCACGGCGCCAGGATTTTTGACACTAGCTTTTCAGCTAGGTCGAATTCATTCGCTGTCTGGAGGAGAATTCTAGCGGCCGGCTACTCTGATCGGCAGTTTTCCGTGGTTTCTCCGATCAACACCAGGCGAATGCCGGAGCAGTACCCCAACAAACGGGCTACGGACCGCGCGCGATCTGTCCTTCCTCTTCCTTGTCCTATCCTCTCCCCTTACACACACACACATGCACTACACTATCACATTCCGGGAGACCGGTCGGGAGCTTAGAGCTTGTCCCGGTTGGGTTGGTGCCCCGCTGGTGGGATAGTCCTGGTTGGGGGAAACCCCACTAGCCGGCGGTAGGTCGGCGCCGCATCTCGCCATCCGGCGGGGGATGATCACCGCCATCTCCCGAGAAAAAAAATGCACTACACTAACGGGACTAATGACCAAAGCAGTTGACGTGCCCGGAAACACGAAAAAAATCAATCAATCAATCAATCAATCATATACGCTGCCGGTACTGTAATAACATTAGTAATTTACATTAAGAAATCATTTTATACTTAAAATGATCACAATTCTTCGTGTGCACGGCACAAACTGCTCTAATTCAGTCACCCATATTCTATTCGCAAACTAAAAGCTGTAGACACATTCGTAACGTCAAGTTAACTTCCATTTGTCGGCGACATTTTCTATAAGGCGCTCCACATCACGCATGCAACCGCGAATGAATGGATTTGCCTCGCGCCGATCTCTGCTTGGGTGACGGACGGCACGCAACACGAACGACTGCTGGGGCAGAGGAATAGAGAGAGGCCTTGCGCAACCTCTCACTGCAGGCACACGTTTGTCAGCGAGTCAAAGAGGCGTCCGACTTAGACAAAGACAGCAAAACAACAGTTTTGAACAACATAGTGTCGAGGTACGCTTTCATTAATCATTATGCATGTCAGCTCCCCGCCAGGATGTCTCGCTCGTCAAAACCAGAGGAACTACCTCGATAATACATTTCGTATTTTTAATTTGGCAACCCTGCAATATTGAAATTAATGCTACGCGTAGAATGTAATCGAATATATCCGCCCAGAAGCTGATGCGTCATTCATCTAAGAAGCTATTAATTCAGTTTCGAACGCCTCTTGCAGACAAAGAAATGCTTGTATTCGCCTGTGACCTTTGACTTATTGCGGTTTGCAGACACGTTCCCGTATACCAGTCCATCGGTTTCTGGTCAGACACTTCCCACATGTGATGGCTGCAGTGATGTTTTGCGATGCAATTGCGTCCGACTCGTTCGGCTCTTTCCTAAAACATCCAGCTTTCTTATCACGCATAAGTTGTAATCAATCTCGAACGATGACTGCACAAGTTTCACTACTAACAGCAGCGTTCAGAACAGCATTTTTGACATACACTTAGCATTCAATTATATAATTTTGTCAGAGAACGATAGAAAGGCGTTTGTATCAATTAAAAACAAACCTTTCTCTAATTTTTTCCAGGTTTAGATTTACAAAAATTAAAAGAAGAAAGAATTTTCAACTAGAACCTAAAATGCTACATTGTATTAACTACTTGTGTACCGTAACTAATAGTACTACATCACAAACTTCTTAGACACCAAAGACACAATTAAGAAATTAACTATGAATTGTAATTTTATAATTTCCCATAATTTTTAATCTGAGCAGCAACTTTGCGAATCATCCTTCTTGTATCTTGACGGAATTATCAATTAGTTTACGGTCAATGCGAATACAATATACGGCCTTAAGAATATTAAATTCTTGGATCACTTTATGTTTGGCGGAGACCAAAAAAGGAACCACTGCCGTTTTGAAAGCCCAGGATTGAAAATGTGTAAAACTCTCAATATTGCCGCTATATTGTTCCTTTTTAACTGTGCACTTGATCGTCAATTACAAATTCATGACAAATAGGAGTAACGGAAAACGTTGACAACAAGTAGAGTATTAGGAAAGGAATGAAAAAAAGGAAATATTATGTTTATACATTTTGCCGTGCACACCAAGGTGTCACATCTACCTTGTTCCTTTCACATTTTACTGTGAGCTACTTCGTGCTTTAGACACGCAAAATACAGATCCCAAAGGGTTAGATCTGGCATTGATCTGGCGTAGTATTCCGTAGAACATAGAACTAAGTCGTTAATAAATGCAACGCATTTCCGACACAACTCAAACTTGTTAGCATATGTTTGGAGAATAGTCAATCAAATTAGTATCATTATCGTTACAATTAATAAATTATTTATTATTATTATTATTATTATTATTATTTACAATTAATATTGTGCGTTTTGATTCGCCAATGCATCTCTACCTTGCAACAGTTTTCATTCGGCAAAGTCGTGTGATGCCGTACCAATGGTTTCATAGAGACAAACCTGGCAGTAGCATTTACCCCTTGTAGGTAGCAAGTGGGTGTGAAATTGGCTTTGTTTGCAATGGAACGCGGGCACACACATGCACCGAGCACGTGGCAAGGGCGCTGTCGCACGGCAACTTGCTTCTCACCGGCACCACACGCAAACTAAGCATCTATCTATGCATGCGCTTAGGGCTCCCTTTTCATTTTTAACGAAACTCCATATTCATTCAAAAACAGTAAAACTATTTTCGCCTTCATTTTTTTAAAATTTCGAAGGTGAGAGTTTACTTTATATGAATTTTCGATTTTTATATGTAATATTTGAATGTTATTAAGGAGGACTTCTAGTTCGTTCATCATTCGGGCCCTTTAAGACATTACAGGGACGCGACATCGATTCCGATGTTTTCGAAACATCGACGTTGCTATAAAGTATAGTCGTTTTAAACATCGATGTACTAATACCAAGTTTTTTTACATGGATGTTTTGCCAAAGATGTTTTTACGTTTTTGATGTTCTGTTCGTGAATGACATTGCCATAATCACAATTTTGTAAAAGGTAAGATATAAAATCATAACTTATCTGTGTTCGAACCAAACGAACGTGGTTTGTAATTCCTTCAGCGAGACGATCCTGATATACTGTATATCCTTCGTATTTTCACGTATTTCGCACATGAGTGGCAGTTTCTACCTTTGTTTTCAGTTAAATCTTATTATCAATTAACACACACGGGCACTGTAAAAAACATGTTTCGTGAATTAATTGAATGTTTGAAGTTACTACACCAGTTTTACAACATCGATGTTTAAAAACATGGATAGTTTTGGTCCATACATGATTGACATCGATGTTTTAATTTTTCAACATACATGTTTTGTAGTCGATGTCGCACCTCTAAGACATCAATGTGGCAGTGTGCTCCGCTGTCGGGCGCAAAGAAGGTTAGGAAACGTGGCCCTCGCACCGCAGACACTCGCGACTCCCAGTGACAGCGCCCAGCGGCACTTTGGCGACCCCTGCGCGAGGCGGCGGCGCGTGTCGAGACGGGATGAAGTCGGGACAGAATGGGACGAGGCGAGGCAAGGCGGCGCGCGCGAATTAATGCGGAATGCGGCGGAGGCAGCGCGACACGCACACACGTGGCGCACAACTTCCCTCGGCGGGGCCGGCGCCACCGCGCAAAGCCTCACATGTGGGAGACGGGACACGCTGCCGGGTGGCGACCGCGCTCCCAGCACTCAAGGAGCAGCTTCGCGCTGGGAACGGTGCGACTGTTCCACCATTTTCAATGACATCCGCGTACGAATGATTGCCCGAGTCCCAATAGACACTTCGCCAGAGCCAGCCTAATATTTCAAAATAATTACGTACTCGTTTAAACAATGCATCACTTTAATATTTCAACTTCGATACTTTTACTTTTAAGCAGCTATCATTTTAATAAATGGAATTTTGCGAGGATGACTTTCCACCTCTTTTGGAATTTTTAGTATTGTTACCTTGTTTTACAGAACAGATTCAGAGATCGTCTCTTGTTTTGCTTCTGGCCAATAAATGTTGATTTCGTTCCCCTGACAGAATTACATTCAATTATAAACTGTTTTCGCTGCATATAAATAAATAAATAAATAAATAAGAGAGGATAGGAAGTATTAACTAATAAATCAATTTTAACTAATATAAAGAGTGAACTATTTCGGGTACCAATATTAACCCAATATATTCTTCTAAATATTACCTATATTTAACTTCTTTTCCTGCTTGGACCTTGGAGGCAACAAGGCCGGACAAAGTTTTTTGTGTCTGCCTGCTCCTATCTCACACTGCTCCCTGCTCTACGCTGGATGTTAAGGCCACGCGCGATCACTCAGGTACAGATATTCTCACAACAAATCCACGAGTACACGAATTTGTGTTTTTCTTCGTTTGCAACACATGTACCAAATTTTCTCTTCGGCATTATTTATCATTCTTTTTATGGATTCCACTAGTCGCCGTGAGGATCCCTTTTAGTGGTTATGGCACAACAGAACTCGTCAAATATGCTTCAGTAACGGGTTTCTACTAGGGATGCGATATCGATGTTTTCAAAATATCGATGTTTCTATAAAAATATCAATGTTTTTACATTTTCAATGTTTTGTTTGCTGACGAAAGATATTTTAATTATATATTAATAAGCACGGCCATTGTCAAATTAAATTTTGTTGCGCACGAATTTAATATTAGAGGTTACTAAACCAACTTTAAAACATCGATGTTTTCTTGAAGTTTCATCACTAGTTTCCACGTGGCACTTCCATTGGCTGAACTGGTAACGTTCTTGCGTATCCGAAGGCCCTACTTTCTTTTATTCCCAACATGGTTGCGACGGCCACCAACAGCCCTTCGTAGCTTCGTCGCAACAGCGGTGGAATCGTTGGGTTTCGTGTTAAGGGTTTAAAACATAACTAAGACGCAACCATTCGAGAAGGGCTACAGGATCGTGGAGATACTGCTGAACTAAAATTAAACGTTCGAACTAAGGGATGGCGCACACATGCTACAAAGACTGTGCCAACAGCGCCGACTGAAGGATAACGCATCAACCGCAGTTGTGGTGGGTTCTGAGATCCCGAATACTCCGGAGTGGTCCTTCATCATCAGTCTCTAGTGCAGCAGTCCACAGAGAAACAAGAAGGGAGCTTTGGCAGTTTTCGCGATCCACTTGAAATTAAAAATTGACATGAACTATGAAAATTTTGTGTGTTGTAAAGTCAACAGCATTCCACTCTTAAATGTATTACATTATATTCGGCTCGCAAAACGAAACTTCGAAACCTTATTCTTCCAGTTGGCCTATATAAAAAAAAGACTATAAAAACAATCTTGTACTGATAGGACTACTCCATTTGTTAAAATGTGTTAACGAAACAAGCAAGCAATAATATTTGGTTTTTGTAGGTACGTTTTGTTATAATTATCCACAATTATTGAAAGTTCCAATCTCGAACCTCGCGTTATTGTTAGGAAGGGGTCGCTCCCAAACATTTACAATTATGTTTCTTCTGAACAACGAATGCTTGATCCGAAAATGAAAAAGTGAATGGGCACGGACCCCATTGCCATTTACGTGCCATAACCTCAATGCTTACTCCTCGCTCTACGCCCTGTACATAATTCGGTTCTCCGCTAATGCTTGCGCAGCTCGGATACTAGACTATTAATTTCCATCCCCTGACCAGCTGTTATCACACTCCATCACGGAGTACGCGCAACGACTACCTTCGGGGGTCTATTTAGACCACAGCATGAGGTGATTCATTCATGACAAAAGGATGCGGCGGATTTTAGTGGGCGATGTCTAGGAATCATAACAATAACTAGGAATGAATGCGTCCCTATACTTCACTTAGCTTCCACTAAATTCCAACATGCCCTATATTGCGCCACCAAAGCCCATAGAATTTATTACATCCACCAAACAAATCAGCAACTTTCCGCCATTGTACCTCGCTATAGAATCGGCGAGCCATTGTAAGAACGTTAGGACATGGCACAGCAATGAATTCAAAACTGAAAGCACGGACTTTGCAACAATCAAGCTCGAACCAAAATCGGAAAACACATAAACACACACTAATAATACACACTGATAATATATTTTATTATGAAAACACACTAATGATATATTTTTTAACATAATCCACAATTAATAACGTATCTCAAAAGTAAAAAATTAAAACCGTGTAAGAGTGCGATACCTGGGCAAGTTAACATTTTAGAACAGTCAAATTAAATAAACATAAAAAACAGAAAATTGTGTCATTTATCACTATCATACAGTATAATTAACTGAATTTGGCCACAGGGTTTAATTCGACAGTTTACACAAAACAACCATTTATTTATATGATCACATTATTAAAATTCTATTGAGATTTGCAGAGCGACGTTTCGGGGATTACGTTTCTACAAAGAAGAAAACTATTACAATTTTAAAAAACATTATAAAATAAGAAATTACAGAGATAAATGAATCAATATCAATGAATACATTATTATAAAGAAACATAGCATTCGGTATAAACTAACATAAAGACTCACAATTATAATCAACAATGGAATTTACAAAATTCAGGTAAAATATAAAACAAATATGTTCAACAGAGCGTGCGGACACACGTCCGGCATGACAGTCATAATAATAGTATTCAGTCCAAATGCTATTATTATGAATGCCATGTTGGACTGGGGGAATCAATTTCAAAATCACGCACTCAAAAAACGTTAGTATTATTTCAGCGAGGGTCTCCCTTAATCGGGAAAATGAATGTCCTGAACGATCCAAAACGCAAAATCCAACGAAATCCGGTCTGGATCAATGCCAAGAACGCCAATAACAATAAGCACATCCCTCCCCAACGAAATGAAAATCAAGAAACACGCTCAGCAATCAAGGCTAGTTTTTCTCCACAGAATATCTCACCTAACCGTTTCCTCCACGACCGAGGCGGAAGCCCGCCAGAACCAACAAAATGACAACCTCGAGCTACCCGAAACACAAAACTGCAGCAACATTAGTTCCGGTTCAATGACCCGGCGGCGGGCAGCGCGGGCCACCCCAGGGAAAGGGCGAGCGGCGGCCGGGCCGGCCCCTCCCACCCGTTTTACAACCGCTCTCACACACATCCACATCCACACCCACACAAAGGCGGCGGCGCCGCAGGGCCCGGGGCGGCGCGCAGCGAGCCCGGGGACGGCGGTGCTTGTGCTGGCGACCGCGCGCGGCCGCAACCGGCACAACGCACGGTGTGACCAGATGGCGAAAACGTGGCCAAAACCTCAAAAATTAAAATTTATTTTGGGGACTTCCGACCATCCCACTTGAAAGAGGAATGTTTGGCACATCTGTTGTGAAAGTATGAAGGATAATCCCTGTACCTGCTGCGCGCAGTGGAAGTTTGAAGTTGGAGTACACGGTCAGTGCTCTTCTAGCGTCAGAGGCGATAGTAAGCTGTGCTTTCCAATAGTTACAAAAACGTGCTACAAATTTATTTTTACTGTGTTTTGCAATTATGGATGTCCCTGTTGGTGGTAAGTAAAACAAAAATTATGTTAATTTAATATGGATTACGATTATTTATATTCTATGCAATATCATATAAAATATAACTAGCATAAAAGTAATATATAACGCAATATAACACGTGCAAATTTTAATAACAATTTATATTGTATATTAATTATTCAGTTAAAAGAGAATTTGGCTGCGCCTCGCTGCAGATTCGTGTTTTATTAAATATTTTCTATCACAGTGTATATCTCTTAGCGGCAACCAGCATTACCGAGCGGGGACTTAAAACTAACATTCATTCAATTCACAAGTTCTGGACCGGCAAATAATGTGAATCGCTTGTGATTATGAATACTAGTCATTAGAATATTACATTACCTTTGAAGTTAATAAGGATTGGCCGAGTATAGACGTATATTGAAGTTTTATAAACTATTGTTTTTCTGAGTACATGCATCTCTGCGACAAACTGCATTAGAAAAAATTCAGTGATCCGTTCAAAGAATTCAGTAAAAGAAATGTTTATAATACCTCATTTAAATTGCATTAAGCTATAAGACTCCTTGATCACCTCTCTAAAAACGCATTTATCGCGCGGATGCTGGCAAATAAGGTTTACCGAATAGTTAGTAAAAATGAATGCGTCGTGGCACTGGTAAACTATTTTCGCATTGAATGTTATAAGTTCGTCGAAATATATTTATATACATAACTAACTAATTCATCCGAAAACTCCTGAACTAATAAACAAGATTTTCATTACGTAATTGTGTAGAATATTTCAATTTTCCTTGAAGGTACCCCGCGGTAAGCTAATACGTAAAATTAATAGAGAATTTACTTCACGAATTTTATAAAATATAAGGAGTGCACATAAAGATTTATAACTATATTCATCGAATGGAGTAATTAAATAAGTTATGAAACGCGTATAACGATTTATAACTCATATAAAAGAAAATAGTAGTACAAAAAGTTATAAATAATACCAAAAAGTATTGAAAAATACCGCCGCCGAACAGTGTCATAGTGAAATACACGAAGTATTCTGTTCAAGGGATTTCGTACAAATAAGAAATGCGTATAACGCTTCATTACTCTTATAAACGAATACAGTAATTCAATAACTTATATATAAAGCTAACACCTATTGCAAATATCCGCAGCTTGAGGTTTTATGACTAATTTCTTAGGTGCGAGTCCACCTCGCCGGGGAACAGTGTCATAGTGAAATATACGAAGTATTCTGTTCAAGGGATTTTGTACAAATAAGAAATGCGTATAACGGTTCATAACTCTTATAAACGAATACAGTAATTCAATAACTTATATATAAAGCTAACACCTATTGCAAATATCGGCAGCTTGAGGTTTTATGACTAATTACTTAGGTGCGTGTGCACCTCGCCGGGGAACAGTGTCATAGTGAAATATACGAAGTATTCTGTTCAAGGGATTTTGTACAAATAAGAAATGCGTATAACGGTTCAAAACTCTTATAAACGAATACAGTAATTCAATAACATATATATAAAGGTAACACCTATTGCAAATATCCGCAGCTTGAGGTTTTATGACTAATTACTTAGGTGCGAATGCACCTCGCCGGGGAACAGTGTCATAGTGAAATATAAGAAGTGTTCGGTTCAAGGGATTTTCTACAAATAAGAAATGCATATAACCGTTTATAACTCTTATAAACGAATAGAGTAATTCAATAACTTATATATAATGCTAACACCTATTGCAAATATCCGCAGCTTGCGGTTTTATGAATAATTACTTAGGTGCGTGTGCACCTCGCCGGGGAACAGTGTCATAGTGAAATATAAGAAGTGTTCGGTTCAAGGGATTTTCTACAAATAAGAAATGCATATAACCGTTTATAACTCTTATAAACGAATAGAGTAATTCAATAACTTATATATAATGCTAACACCTATTGCAAATATCCGCAGCTTGCGGTTTTATGAATAATTACTTAGGTGCGTGTGCACCTCGCCGGGGAACAGTGTCATAGTGAAATATACGAAGTATTCTGTTCAAGGGATTTTGTAGAAATATGAAATGCGTATAACGGTTCATAACTCTTATAAACGAATACAGTAATTCAATAACTTATATATAAAGCTAACACCTATTGCAAAAATCCGCAGCTTGAGGTTTTATGAATAATTACTTAGGTGCGTGTGCACCTCGCCGGGGAACAGTGTCTGAGTGAAATATACGAAGTATTCTGTTCAAGGGATTTTGTACAAATAAGAAATGCGTATAACGGTTCAAAACTCTTATAAATGATTACAGTAATTCAATATTTTATATATAAAGCTAACACCTATTGCAAATATCCGCAGCCAGAGGTTTTATGACTAATTACTTAGGTGCGTGTGCACCTCGCCGGGGAACAGTGTCATAGTGAAATATACGAAGTTTTCTGTTCAAGGGATTTTGTACAAATAAGAAATGTATAACGGTTCACAACTCTTATAAACGAATACAGTAATTCAATAACTTATATATAAAGCTAACACCTATTGCAAATATCCGCAGCTTGAGGTTTTATGACTAATTACTTAGGTGCGTGTGCACCTCGCCGGGGAACAGTGTCATAGCGAAATATACGAAGTATTCTGTTCAAGGGATTTTGTACAAACAAGAAATGCGTATAACGGTTCAAAACTCTTATAAACGAATACAGTAATTCAATAACTTATATATAAAGCTAACACCTATTGCAAATATCCGCAGCTTGAGGTTTTAAGACTAATTACTTAGGTGCGTGTGGACCTCGCCGGGGAACAGTGTCATAGTGAAATATACGAGGTATTCTGTTCAAGGGATTTTGTACAAATAAGAAATGCGTATAACGGTTCATACCTCTTATAAACGAATACAGTAATTCAATAACTTATATATAAAGCTAACACCTATTGCAAATATCCGCAGCTTGAGGTTTTATGACTAATTACTTAAGTGCGAGTGCACCTCGCCGGGGAACAGTGTCATAGTGAAATATAAGAAGTGTTCGGTTCAAGGGATTTTGTACAAGTAAGAAATGCGTATAACGATTTATAACTCTTATAAACGAATACAGTAATTCAATAACTTATATATAAAGCTAACACCTATTGCAAATATCCGCAGCTTGATGTTTTATGACTAATTTCTTAGGTGCGTGTGCACCTCGCCGGGGAACAGTTTCATAGTGAAATATACGAAGTATTCTGTTCAAGGGATTTTGTACAAATAAGAAATACGTATAACGGTTAATAACTCTTATAAACGAATACAGTAATTCAATAACTTATATATAAAACTAACACCTATTGCAAATATCCGCAGCTTGTGGTTATAAATTGCTAATTCATTGCCCAGAGGTCATTGCTCGTTCGTTGCTTCCAATCGGCCAGTTGTCCGAGGAAGCTCAAGAAGCACGTAACAAGGACATAAAAAAATACAGAGAGGAATTTTCACGGAAGAGTTCCAGGCAGAACACTATGGAAGATGTGTTCAAACGGCTCTTAGTTTCTTCTGATCCTTTCATATCAAGCATGAGAAGGCAGGCCGTGAAACAAAAGAGAGAGTTGTTGCCGGAAGCGGTAAAATTATTGATTCTCCCTGTGTGTTCCGAAGAATCGCAATCAAGTCACGAAGAGGACGCATCCGAAGGCGAGACTGACAGCGATTTTTCTCCTTAAAGAAAATATTCCACCTAGTTAATCCTTTAGAAATCTGCTTTCCACCGCATTCTTTCCTCCCTCTCCAACTGTAAGTGTACCTCTGACGTCAGAGGAAAATCTGTTGTCTTTACAAGGCGATGTCAGTGACCGACCCTTCGCTTACCTGCTGTCAACATCAAAAGGTAAGGTTTGCTCACTTTTCTTTTTCTTTTTCTTTCTTTTCTGCGTTTGTACATTTTAATTATACATGATTTTTATTATGTAATTTATATTAATTACTATTTATTTATCTTATCTCATTTATTTATTTAATAAATACTATTATATATAGCTATATATATTATAATATAAATATTACTTATAACTATATATTATAATATTTACTAAATACTATACATATTATATTTTGTCATCCATCAAGAAAGGTTACAATGTGGCATAATGGATTACTTCCAATAATGTTAAATATCAGGGAAGGTTATCTTTTTTATTTCAATCGGAGATGACCATTAAATTTACGCCCCAGCCCAAAATAAAGATATTTTTACATCTTCGGTCGCCATATTGGATCCGCCATATTGTTTTGTGTCATTTTGATATCAGATTTGAAATCAGCGACCTCGAAAACCCCCATGTACAACTAAGTAAATGAATTCGAACCCATTTGAGGTTTTGGCCACGTTTGCGCCATCTGGTCACACCGTGCAACGCCGCGGCGGCGGCGGCTGCAAAAGCGGTGTTTTTATTTCGGAGGCAGCGGCGGCGCCCCGTGGCAATTAGCAACAAGTTACGCACAGCAGGTAGCGGTGGCGGCGCCGGCGGCATGGGAGGCATCGGAGACACGGAGTAATTACGCAACCTGCGAGTTCCCCCGCGAATGAGACTGTGTGATTAATTGCGGCGGACCCAGTTAGATCCCCTCTGTGAAGTGGTACATCGTCAAGTAGAATAAGGTGCGGAACAGCTAAAAGAATTTGGGAAACTCTGCGTTTGAGTCCTGGAAAAGCGAAGGCAATCTTGAAGTACTGGGGAGAAGGAAACATACACGAGTTATTTTTAATACTTCTACTTATCTACTTACTTCTGACAATATGTCATACATTAACAAATTACATTATTAAATACGGAGGTTTTGCAACGATAAAACCAAATATATCGTATAGTAATACGGAATTATATCAAGTTCCCTTACGGAGTATACGGTTGTGTACTATATAAAAAAACGTAGGGTTTTTTTTTAGAAATGATATAATACACTAGAACCCCGGTATTCCGCACTAATTGGGGTGTGGTCTGTTTGAATTACCTGAAAAATAAATGTACCCTACATACACAAATACATCTACAGACTTACCGGACACAATGCAACGTAACGTGCGATGTAAGAAAATGGCAACGTAGCGTAGCGACATGACGTGGCAATGTGGCGAATAATTGAGTTCAGTACATACAAAACTGATCCGTTAGTATAGAAATGCGGTAGTGGTGGTGATTGTTTCGCACAGTTTGTGTCGCTCCTGTTAACGGGTATCCTGTATACGTAAAGTATTTAGAATAAACTGCGTTGACTTACATTGTCTTCGTGTACACTTTTCGTTCACAGATTAAGTTAATACAAATCAGGTGTTATCCCGTATAGTACAATTTGAAGCAAACGT
>BLKR01015760.1:0-51955 GCA_011170035.1 Teleogryllus occipitalis | reverse complement strand
TCATTAAATATCTTTAATAAGATAATTTTCATATAGAGTTCAGCAATATAATTATAGGGTTCTTGGTGTAAATGAATTCCGTTTAATACTTTATTGTTCATATTTCCAAGCTGATTAGTATTGAAAGGTAATAATCAAACACATCTAAATATTATTTCATTAGTTGTGAATATGCTTGACCCATTAAATGTTTCAAACTAAATCCACATAGAAGTTTTATTTAACATTCTACTTTTCACAAAAATCGAGTTAAAAACACGGCCCACTGATTCGACTTTTAAAAATGAAACGCGCTCAAGTAGAAAAGTGCTGTTTCACAGTTTGAAACTTCTACGCAAACTTTACAAAAAATGAGAAGCGATGTTGACTTGGCCGGTATCTGTCGCCGGTACAGCGCGATACGCCGCTTTGTCAGCGCTGGCTGTCCCGATGGGGCGGCGGAAAGTGCTGCGCTAATGAGTGGTAATGCCCTGTGCGACGCTGCGGATGGAGCTTTGACGCTGACACACATACACTGTCTCGCAAATGGTTTCGAATTTGTTTTCGCGTTGTTTGCAGCGATTCCCAGGTGTCAACGCAGTGGCTGGAGGTGAGAGTTGGGGATGGGCAAACTACATGTAACGGAGGTTGAGCTTGATTGCCATCTAAGGACTAATTGTTTTCTTAAATGGTAAATTGATACAAATTCATACTCGATAACGTTCATTTTTTTCCCTTTCTCGTGTACATACGTATACACGGAAGTAATATATGAAGTATAGAGGAATTTATGTAATACTGCGAAAAATCGATTTCGAGATTTCAACTGAAACACATGTTTTGGGGTCCACTGATACCGAAAAAGTGTTGTTTTTTCAAAACGACCGTCCATCTGTCTGTCCGTCTATCTGTGTCTGTCAGTCCGTCTGTGAACACTACTAGCGCCTAAACCACACGTACAATCTTTTCCAGATTGAAACCCCTGTCCATCTCGCTCCAGTTGAAGCTTTAAAATTTTGAAAAACATTCTTTAAAATTTGGGGGTACTTTACATGAAGCCCTTCGGACATTTTCAAAAACATTCGGATTTTGAAAGTTCACTGTAGTTTTAACGAACTTGTAGTTGTATTTTGGCAAGTTATAAACTGGGAAACGGTACGGCAGATCACTGAGAAAAAGGTTTTATCTCACAAATACCCTCCACGTCGAGATCAGCTTGAAATGCTTCTCGGCTGTCGGCGTCCGCTGCCAAGGTCGCGCGTTCGCAGGTTCTTTCCGTGTTTCTCCGACGCTGTCGCAGAATAGTTCGTTGAATCGTTCCATTGCTTTGCATAAAAGCAAGGTGTGCAATTTTACCTTCACATACAGTCCACTCTCGTATTATCCATCGCACTACGTTGAATAAATGTATTGTTACTGTTCCGGGCGGGCCATGTTGTTATCTCGTCCACAAGCACGAGACTACAATCCAACTGTATTCCACCAGACGATGTGTCGGGTTGGAGTATATGCAGTCAAATCCAGTTAGAAGAAATGTATACAAGAAGTATATAGTTAAGAAAAGCTGTAAGGAAAAATGTTCTTTATTAAGTTGCTATTTGTTTAACGTATTCAAAAGTGCATGCTTAAGTGCACTAAATCTTATCATGCAAAAGCAAATGATTTCTTGGTTTATCTTTAATTTATATTTGCAACACACTTCGTATTTCATTTAAATGAAACATTTCAATTCAGAATATTATAAAATTGTTACCTCTTGAAGCTTTTACGATGGCGTTTCCGTAACGTCGTAGTAGCTACTGGTGATTCTCAGGAACACGTTCTTCGGACAGGTTTCAAAATGGTCGAAAACTCTCCTTTCTTCTTATCAATTTACGACGTTCCGTAAAAGAAATTTCCGATTGGCTGGTTCACTGAAGCGGATAGTTCATGTCATGATGAAATACAATGGTGCCATCAATCTGTTGCCAATAATCCTTGATGGAAAGTACTATGCTCATCGTCGGGCAGCTGAAGTTAACTGAAAGTTTCATCGCTTAATCGCGAGATAGCGGCTTTAATACAGCTCTTAACAATAAAACAGAAATCTCTTTTTCCAACGAGAAATCCTAACTCGCCAACTGCAGTAAGATATTTAATTAATGCTACTTCTTCCTGATCATTAAACACTTACTTACCCATCAATGTGGTACCACACTGTTTACCTTACAAGTTATTTCGTATGGTAGCTCGTAAACGATTTAAAAGAGCTGCTGCTTTTCTCTCGAAAAGTTTACCTGTACATATATATCTCCAATTCATTCCAATAACTGTTCTTCAGATAGGATCTGGCATCAGCCGAACGATGATAAGTTCTTGCCATCGAAAATGATATATCTGAATTACTTTATCACGAACACGATTTGTTTGTAAAAGTACATCAGAGTGACTTTGTACCAGATGTGAAATGTACGAATTCGTCCCTGGTACGAATTCACCTCCATTTTATAATTAAGATCTAGAACAATAAATGATACAAATAAATTGAAATTTTGTTAAGTAGTATGAGTAAACTGTAAATAATTATTATATAATCAATATTTCAATAAAATATATTAAGTTCATAAAATATTTGTAAGAGGTACTTTCTTATGAAAATCACGTCGAGAATTGAATTATATTCTTGCCGTATCCACAAAACGTAATAAGTAGTCTCAAGCCGTAATAATCAAAAGCCCGAGCAGACTTGCCCTGAAGTGTGTTCAACATCCTTGAATCGGCTAATGGTTAAAGCAACTAAAAATTCACTCACCAACATTTAATTTTACAGACATTCTTTGAAGTGGTGCTTGATGCAAATCCACCCTCCGTGGTCTTAAGTCGCTCGAAATTACTGTATCGGTGATAAATTGCTGTGAAGTGATCTATTTTCTCGCTACAAAGTAGAGAGAAAGTTATATAATAAGAAAAAACAGGGCATTTTCGGCAGTAAAACTCTTATTACAGAGCTCTGGTAAAGAGAATTTGGAAAAGTCCAGTTGCTTAACTTAGAAAAAATTCTCTAACAAGTGGTGTAGTCAAAATCAATGGGTTTTGTGAGTCCTTGGTGCCGAAAAATCGAATGACGGTACAAGTCTGTCAGTTCGTTTTTCCGTCTGTGAACAACAGACGGAAACTACAGTGACAACACACTGTGAACTACAAGTGAACTACAAGTGAACTACACTGTGAACTACACTGAAAACTACAGTGAACTACAAACTGTGAACAACAGACGGACGACTAACGGCTAAACCGTTCAGTATCTTTCCACCAAAATTGACATTCCTCAATCGATCTGGGTGTTATCGCGGTCCCTTGAATGTGAAACTGATATTTTAATTTTCGGGGTACTTTACGTGAAGCCCCTGAATCATTTTCCAAATTTCCAAAAACAAATTCTCCATCGATTTCGATTAAATTTTATTGTTAGATAGTGCGAAGGACATTTAAGAGAATGTTGCAGGTCTCATTTCGTTAAAGACCCTAATTTTTCGAAAATTGCAAAAGTTCAAATTTTTTTCGTAGTCTTCTTAGAACTAAAGTATTAACGAAAGAATTTTTTTCTTAATGAAATCTGTTTCTTAAAGATTGTTTTTTAAATAAAATCATGCTTCAAAAATTTGAGTACTTTTCGCGTAATTTTGCGTGAAAATAGGGCGAGAATGTAGGTCCTGTTTTAGCATCATCGGTTTCTATCTGTGTGTCAAAAATAATATTGGCCGATAATATGACGTCAATTAAGGGAAATGGAGATGTGTGTAGATTCAATTGTATCCAAAATGCGTAGAAAAAGATTGTTCAAGAATTTTTTGTGAATTATACATCATATTTACCTACTCATATATTTACAACTGCATTTATATCGGAATCAGGATTAGTCATTTTTAAAACATTAATATTAATCATTGACTTCCACTGAAAATTGTGATTCAAATTTATGATCGCAAGCAGTAAAATGGTCACAGCAGTAAAATTGAATTAGAAGCATCGAATGTTTTCTGGGTGCCCTGTGTGAGATAGCTGTGTTTGTCGGAATCCGAAAATACCGACACCTAATTTTCTTACTTTCTTTCACATAACTTCAACTACTTATCCTATTGAAATATTTTCAGTTACTCGTGGTTTAGGGTTGCATATCAAAGTTGATCTAATTAATTTTATTGGCATTAGAATACAGCTGGTTATTGGCTGGTTATATGTTTACTGGCGAGGTAATAGTTAGAATAATATTAGTGGTGTGTTAATGAAAATAATTATATTTTTAACTAAATGAAATAGGTAATCTAAATAAGCAGTAAGAACGCATGAGTGTTTTCCCTTCTCGAAACAATGTATCATAAATGAAAACACTCACGTAATCTGGTTTAAACGTGAAATGAAGTTTAAATATGCAAAAGTAAGTTTATATCAACAGTATTATCTCCAGTCTCACGCCCGAAAACAATGTTCTGTTATCTCTTGGATCTACGACAATGTTTTGAAATACGATTATATTTAATCTGAATAATATTTGAAATTAAAGTGTATAAATCCTCATGATAACAAATTTTGTCTGATCCCTTTCAAATCTGACATTTAAGTAATCGTCCTAGCGATTAGGACAAAAAATGAAGTTCATGGTCCATCCTTGAAAGTGTTTATAAAATTTTTTGCAATTCTTTCTTGTTAATTTGTTGTTAAAATAACCCTGGTCAAGTATTTCTTATAAAAATTTGTTAGTTTTTAATTGTCAGTAGACACGACGTTTTAAATGGTTAACTCATTTTTCAACACTCAAACTGTATAATAAACGTATTGCAGTGTAAGCATTTTATATACAATTCTTTTCTAAGCAATCGTTTACTGAAACTATAATTTCTACTGATAATCGTGAATTTCGATCGATGAATCGAAAAGTTATGGAAATGGAAATGGAAATAAAAAACACTGGACAAGTAAGAGTTCATCTCATTCTAGAGTAGTAAATAGCTAAACAATTCATATTGAAAGAAATGACATGTCATAAAAATATATTAGACAAGGGCAAATAAACTATATAAAAATGTGAGCACAATTTTGAAAGAAGAAATATAAATGCAAAATTGTGAGGTGAATTATTAGATAATTTAATTACATTATATTTTAGTTAAATTTTTATTATATTGAACTTAAGATGTTTGTGTTTGTTCTACTGCCCATAGTTTGGTTCTTGGTGGTATTAACATTTCTTCAAATGTTTATTTTTCATATTTTTGTATTTAAAACTATGACTATATTTTCATAGACAATATCTGGAAAATTTGAATTTTGTAGGTAGTTTGAGAAGTATGGTTTGACGGAAAGAATTAATTATAATTTTTGTGTTGATGGATTTCGTTTTTAAGGCATTGCATTGTTTGGCCAATGTAAATATATAACATCTCTCACAAGAAATTTTGTAAATTAATACTGATCGGTATTATTTGGATGTTTTGTCGTTTTGTTTGTTAAATTATAATTTATTGCTATGGTAATAGACAGGTTTTATATTAAACTTTTTGCATCGATGGTTTAAGTGATAACAAGCAATGTTAGAGTAGGGGTGATTTATGGTGATTGTTTCCTCTTTCCTAAATTCAATGTTATTTTGGTCTCCTTTGCTGAATTTCTAGTAGTTAATCATTCTAATCCACAAGTAATATTTTTTAATACATCGGAGATAGTAGTGATTATTCATGAGAGTAGATAAAGTTAATGTCAACTTTAACTACACCATTAAGAAAGCTGATTTCTATAGTGCCATTTTCAAGTTCATAGGTGAAATTAATTCTATAATGAAAACTATTGAAAAACTGATGGGGCAATTTCCAATGAACAGATTTGAACACATGTGATGATATCAACATTCCTATCGAAAAAGATGACGCTATCATTTACTTGGTTTATTTTCCAATTCCTTCACGACTAACTCAGCCGAAACAGGTGATGATGCTGCTCTCATAGGTATAACAATTGTTTGGATGTATATTTGGCCATTAGAAAGATATTATTATTAAAAATAAGTTTCAATCAACAAGAAAGTAATGCATTGAAAAGTGAGTCACCTGTAATATTTCATTGATTTTTTTTGGTTCGATCTTTTGGATCAAGCTGAACGTAATATTTCTTAATAAAGAAGAAACATCTAGATAGCTATCCATACATTGATTGTTATTGGTATGACAGAAGATTTTGCTAAAAAAATCATAAATATTCTGTTAATTATTTCTGACCATTTTAAAAACACTTTTATATTTGTTTTAGGAATTTATTGACTTTAGATCTTTATTGGGGTATTTTTGAAAAAATGTTTGTCTAAAAATAAATACCAAATTGTTACAATCAGTATTGCACTATCGTTACAGTTGGCACAACATTAAAAAAAGGAAAAATAAATTAATTAATTAAAAGTAAAATGTTCTTTTTCTAGCAATTGCCCATAACATTAGTAGAAAATCGGACGCAGAATCACTTGCGAGTTCAAAATACGGTATAGAATAATTTAACAGAAACATAAAAGAATAAACATACAAACAAAATATATATATTTAGAAAGGTGGTGAATTGAGCCTAGAATACATCAGCGTTTGTATGTTCAAATATTTTTAAAATGGCATTGCTTCTTGTGAATCTCTGAAGTATAAGCAAAATAGTTATCCTTTGAAAAAGGTTGAAAAAAAATATGAGAAAAATATAAAATATTATATAATTATTTAATTTGGTTTCCAGAAGTATAGAACAATGTTGCTCACTCACAGGCAAATCAGAGGGTCACATATGTAGTATATACTGCAATTATACATATTTGCTGTTCCTTGCGAGGGCATTTCAGTACACATTTCATACAAGTTTTTATTCTGTCATCCGCCCTGTTATAAGACTTTGTACTAATCTACACTCCAAAGCACTTCGAAGTGTTGCTTAAAATACACGTCTCACCTCTACCGACCCAGTTTCCTGACGCGTGCAAACTCTAACGGCTCGATTTCCACGAAATCGCGCAGCCGCCTTGCCATGTGCTTTAGAACCAATTATGCGAAGTCGCCAACGGAAATTCAACCGCCGTAGGCGATCAACATTCCCAAAAATTCCAGAACATTCATGAGCAAGAAAATTCAGTTATCAAAAAACGTTCCTGACGAATGGATGTTACCGCACGTCACGTAAATTTCCTTACATTTACTACACGTCTTCGGGATTTATCGTCTGCCTTGTGCAGTTTCAACGCCAATGCCGCTACTACTACTACAAAGCTACAATTGTTCTCTATTGTGCGTGCTTTCTTTAAGGATTACTTGTAGTAATGTGGTAATCTTTCTCGCCTAAGTACATAAACAAGGGCTATAGTTACATGCTGAAAACTTTGTATTCGCATCGGAGCACTAAACAAATCTATACCGAGTGTAATATTACGATTTCAGTGTCCGTTTTCGACCTAGCTTGCGTCTTGCGAGATTTGCATACGCAAAACTTATTCCGCTGAACTGATAATCTCAGAAGAGAGCTTTTTGATTGCGTGTCTACGTGCGCGCACACTTAATAATGAGACTGCCAGCTACCGATGTTCCTGTCCGCCTCAGTGCGTGCACTACCAACTCACTACTAGCGTCAAGACTTCGTCTGCTTCGCGTGTTTTCCTTGCAGAAGAAATGCAACAATTGTGAATAAATGATCTTTTATCTTAATCAGATATGTGTGTGTTTTGTACGAAGGATTCCGCAGTCTGTGTTCCATTATAATCTGCCCGACTGATTCATCGTAGGGCTTCGGGAAGGGTGTGCAATTTTACCTTCACATACAGGCCATTCTCGTATTATCCATCGCACTACGTTGAACAAATGTATTGTTACTGTTCTATATTGTTAAAAACGCCCCAGACAAATTCAAATTTCCCATAAAACATTTGGAGTGAATATATTTAGCGTTGTCTAAGCTCTTTCAAAAATATAATTATTTACAAAATTTTTCCTCCATACGAAATTTATTGGGCCTTCCTTGTATTGTTTTTTTTTTTTTTCGAAAATCATAATAATGTCGTGGTCTGGTTTCTATGAGATCAACACAACAAAAACATCAGTCTGAACTTCAACACCTCAAGACCAGGATAAAATAGATCTTTCCCTTCGCAACGTGTTCTACGTGTCAAAAGAATTAAATATTTTTGAAACTTACCTTTCATTGGTCTGTATAGATCAATGTTGATCTGTATAGATCACGTTGTTGTTACTATTACAATGTCCATTATTATAGGATCATACAATTGCCATCTTTGCATATATATATATATATATATATATATATATATATATATATATATATATATATTATGATTTACTCCTACATTCTTTCTGATGACATGTTTTTGAATTTTGTCAGCTGATTCGTAAAGGGAGTTGTGATGAGTCAAAGGAGACGAGTGCAAAAACATGTCGGTAGATATTTATCGCCAAAATACATTTTAACTGTCTATACTTTACCCTTTTATACTCTTGATGATGGAATACTTCGGCCGGTTCAATCAATTTAACATATTCTTTCTAAATTTTAATTAAAATAAAGTGAATTTTTTTCTGTGGGCCTGGGTCCCATAGAGCATCTCAAGATTGTTGATTCAATTTTTACGATCTGTTTTTTTATTCAGCAATGCAATCGGACATTAAGTGCGCAAAAAAATCCTAATTTTCCTACGATATCGTTAAAATATATTTATTCCATCCATATTTATCATCTAATCGGTTTAAGAATAAGTTTACTACGCCATATTACGACTGACCTTTCCGTTTTACTTTTTGATGCTTTGGACCATAAATGTAGAATGACTTACAGCATTGCGATCTCCAACGGTTCGTGGAAATGACGTAAATATTGAATTGATTTCGAAGAACGAAGGTACTAAAAGTTTCGCACTGCAGGTGACAACTCAGCTACATTTTCTCTCTCTCCATTACACAAACCTCTTGCACGTTGCTTCATCCTGATATGTCTGCCTTCCATTTGTTTTCTCTCAAAATCGCAGATACTTCCCCGACATTCAGCGCCTTCGCTCCATTGCAACATCTTCGCTTCCCGTCGAGATTTCGTCCAACAGTGTTCCTGTGCCCCGACCGTCCGCTATGCAGCCAGTATGTATCCGTATTTCCTGTTCCCAAAGCACGTCCTTCACCAATTCCAATCTCCTTTTGTTCCTGGTATTCATCAATAGCCTTTGGTTCTGTGCTTAGTTCCTGTCCACAGCAGTCCCCGTGTCCAGTCCCCGTGCCCAGTCCCCGTGCCCAGTCCCCGTCTTCAGTCCCCGTCTCTAGTCCCCGTCTTCAGTCGTCCTCAGTGCCTGTTTTCAGTCCCCATTCTCAATCACTTCTCTCATTTCCTCGCTCTCTCATCGCTTGGCCATGGTCCTCACAACTTTTCATTACATTTTCCTGCATCGCTCTTATCCCAGTTCGCATCCCCTTCCTTTCCCTTACATGCAGTTCTTGATGTATTCCCTACCCCTTGGTCCCGCAACCACGTTCTCCTCTCCTTCGTCCCCTCTCGCTCCCTGCTCCTCCGCCCGCCCTTCTGCAGTGCAGTACGCGGCGCAGCGCGAAGAGGGTTCTGGTCGCCATCGACTGGCGTCGTGCGCCCACGGGTCGAGGCAGCCCGCGAATAATTCACCTTAGCTCGTGATTAATTCACTGCACAATGAGGAGGCGGAGGCCCCGCTCGTGAGCGCAGCTCTGCTCCGGCGCTTCTGCTCGCGCCCCCGCCTTCGCTCCCGCTTCCACCCACCCGCCCACGCCCACGCCTGCGCCCATTCCCACAACGCGCCCCTGCCCCGTCCCGCACATCCTTCCCCTGCCCACTCCCCGCCTTCGCCCCGCCCCTCCCCTTCACCGCCACCACCCCGTCCCAACTCCGCCCCCCACTCCCCCACACGTCCTCACACCGCCAACTCCCTCGCCGCCCCCCCGCCGCCCCCGCCGCCCCCACAGCGATCCCATATCGCCCCCACGCCGCCTCTACACCGCCCACACCGCTCGTGCACTGCGCGTACCAGGCATCTACCCACCTCGATGCGCCCGGTACACTGTGCCACAGCCACAATGCTCACTCAAGCTCTACGGCTGCACTTAGCTCTGAGCTAGCATTGCCACTGACTGCAGCTACTCTGACCGGGAGTCCTAGGGTTCCGGTCCGAACTGTGGCAAAATATTCAATACTAGCTACATTGCTAGGTCGTGTTCAGATGCTGTTTGGAGGAGACTTGCACCTGCCGGTTGCTCTGATTAGTAGTTTTCCGTGGTTTATCCGATCGACACCAGGGGAATGCCTGAGCAGTACCCTAACAAATAGGGCACGGTTCGCGCGCGATCTGTCCCTCTTCTTTGTCCTATCGTCATCCCTTACCTACACACTACACTTACATGCCATTATATTACCACACATGTCGGGAGACCAGTCGGGACTTAGAGCTTGAACCATTTGGGACAGTACCCTGCTGTGGGGAGATAACTGAAAATGTCATCCTTGTGAGTCCCCGTCCCGTTGTTCCAGCTCGGTTGGAATCCTTCGTGCTTTTCTTCACTAGAATGCAGATCGAGTTACGCATACTAAAAGCTCTCACACAATTTCCTTACCTAAATTACTACTTTTCAATGCGCACGGAAATGGAAAGAAACCTCTGCCCCCCCCCCCATCCTTGGGAGAGGTATCTATGGTTCTGGTACAATTAGATACCACGGAGATCGGGGAAAATACAAAAGCAATGAAAAAATTTATATTTTGACTGCAAATGGGAATATTTGATTATTTTATTCCGACTATTCCCATACTGTGTGTACTGATTGAATTCGTATTCTTAGGTTACCTCTACTTACGTTACAGGTCATATCATACCACTACAAATCTCCAAGGAAGAGTCTGGTACCTATTAAATGCTCGCTATTCATATGTTGCGTTATGAAAAAAACTAGTTTTTTATATTATTTGTTTCTAAACAATTATTACTGTGTATACTTATTTACACTATTATTGTAGTATTGAGAGTATTTTATTAGATGTTCTTGAGCTTACTACGTTTTTCAAAGCCTTTTTGTGTGATTTTGTTCATCAACATTTTTGCTGCTGCAGGGCACTCGTTACAGCCTCTTTTCGTCAACACCTCTCCACAACTCATTCGTCTATTTTTCTTGCATGAACTTGACCAACATTTACTAAGTCTTCATTAATCGCTCTTCGTCTTCTCTTCTTCCTCGTCTTTTCCTTCAAACTCCACTTCCAACCCCAGTCCTGTTTGCCCGATTTCTCTTATTACTCTCCGCCATTTGAAAATACCTCTCACATTACGCTTTCCATTTTTGGACTCCCTCTACCCTTAATGCTGTCATCTATATGCTGCTCTTATACGCATCACAGTATTCTCTCTCATCTCCTCACAATGACCTTTTTGTAGAATGGCCTTCATTGTGCTTAATAGCGCCGAATGCTTCCCTTCACTACTTCACTACCCTCTTCCCGCCTACCCCATCCACCCTGCCTGTCTACCTGGAGTGTCTGTCTCCACGTACCATCAAAAACCTGTGTTCCTTCCTGCTCTTCGGTTCACTTTGTCTTCTTTATTCTCCCTCGCCACGCTGCTCTCGCCTTCGCTTCGGTGTACTGTTCTTCCCCTGCCCGACTCCGCTTACTCTGTCCCTCCCCCTCCCCCTCCCCCTCCCCCTGCCCCGCCCCGCGTGCCACCCGAGCTAAGTTACTTGCCGGGTTAATGGGGATGTTCCACATGTGTGCCCGGCCCCGTGAGATTGGCTCGACCCTTTTAGCGCCGTTATGCTAATTAACGAAGCCGAGCCCGCAGCAGCCGCCGCCTCCGCCGCAGCTCGCGGATGGGGGCGGGGGCGAGGGGAAGTGGCGCGGCGGAGCTGCACGAGGTGCGGAGGTGGGGACTGCGTGGGTGCGGGTAGGTGGGCGCAGCGGGCGGGCGCGGCGGAGGTGGAGAATGTTGTCGGGTGGAGGAGCGTGGGATGAGGAATCGGGTGGACGCCGTGCAAGAGCAGAGCGCGGTGCGTTGGAGGCGGGGACGCTTAGGCGGGGACGCTGAGGCCGGGACGCTGAGGCCGGGGGCGCTGAGGCGGGGATGCTGAGGCGGGGATGCTGAGGTGGGGATGCTGAGGCGGGGACGCTGAGGCGGGGACGCTGAGGCGTGGACGCTGACGCGAGAAGGCTGTGGCAGGGAAGCTGTGGGGAATGGCTAAGGCAGAATGGCTGAATCGGGGAGGCAGAGGCGAGGATGCTGAGTCGGGGAGGGTGAGACGGGGAGGGGGTACGGTGGATGTGAGGTGGGAGCAGAGCGAGGGGAGGAGGGGAAAGGACACGATGGGGGAGGGGCACGTGTGTGGGCGGTGCAGCCGGCGTATTGATAGCTCTCGTCTGTTGGGTGGTTAGCCCCCAGCCTCGCATCGCGTCCACTAGCACCCACACTTTACAGCACCTTTCACGCGCAACTTCAAAATTGCGGCTAATCTACGAAGTTAGCGTCCGTGTACGCAACGTAGCGCAGTCTGCTTTCCGAACCGATAACATTAATGTGGCGTTGAACTTCGCTGTCTCGTGTTGGACGGTCCCCCTTTCGGCGGACAATTGCACGTTGGCTCTCTATTCAATGTAATGTGCTCCTCTTTTGAGAATAATGATCTTTGTTCATTAACACTGCTTGGAATGTGATTTGAATTAATATTTTTTGGTGATATTTGAATGAATCGTGCCAAGAAAAGATTGTGTTCGAATACAATTATTTTCCTATTAAATATATTTCGGAGAAATATAATAGAAAATATAGGGAGTTGATAATTTGTGACCACTTCGCTGCGCGTATCAACATGTTTCATGATGCGATAACACATGAAGCAAATTTGCAACATGAGAATTTTATAAGCTTTTTTCCGCCCAACAAGACCCCCTGTACACTAAAATATTAAAAGTCGCTGGGTGGTTCTTTGTTTACAGAAGAGCCGTATGTTTCACAAGATGTTGCGGAATTTTACATTCCACGTAGATAAATAAAAAAGGGGTTTGGCAATATTTATTAAAACCACGTAAATGTGTTAACAGTCCAATCATTTTTGTTATATTTGTGATCAAATTGTGCTCATTACACAATGCGTAAATATTATCTCCAATAATAATAATAATAATAATAATAATAATAATAATAATAATAATAATAATAATAATAATAATAATAATAATAATAATAATAATAATAATAATAATAATAATAATAATAATAATAAACTTTTAAACTCCACCGACATATTAATGAAATTAACTGTTAATGAGGACCGCGGCTTCACTCCGTTGAACCTCCATGAACGAAATTATGATTTAAACATCTCTACCCACCAGTCGAACTTTAATGAATGGAAACAACAAGAAATACATGAAAGATACCCAAAACTCTTGTTCCGAGATGATGTAGACAGACGTTCCTCGGTGGAGTGGCTTTTGGAGAAACAAATATATCCTGAGACCGAGGGTTTTATAATGTCAATTCAAGACAGAGTTATCAAGACCAGAAACTATCGAAAGCATTGTTTAAAAGATGATGTGGTGGATAAATGTAGGAAGTGTGGAGCTGTAGGAGAAACTATAGAACATATCACAGCTGCATGCTCTTCCCTCTCAGACAGTGCTTACTTAGGAAGGCATAATCAAGTTGCGAAAATCGTGCACAGGGCAATTGCAATAGAGCATAAATTATTGGATGAATCGACACCGCCATTCTATAAGTACACCCCTCCTCCAGTGCTGGAAACAAGTTCCACCCTTTTGTACTGGGACAGACCGGTTTTAACTGATCGTACTGTCGATTACAATAGGCCAGATATTCTCCTTATAGATAAAAAGAAGAAAGAAGGAGTAATAATAGACATCGCAGTACCATTATCCCACAACATCAAACAGAAAGAAACAGAAAAAAATTCGAAATATGAAAACTTATCTTATGAACTAAAACATGTTTGGAAATTAAATGCTACCAAAATATACCCACTCGTGATATCGGCGGAAGGCCTGGTCAGTAAAAACTTCCTTAAAAACTTAACAGAACTTAAACTACCCAAAAACGTTCTGAACATGGGACAGCGCGCAGTTTTGTTGCAAACAGCCCATATCGTAAGAAAATGTTTATCTTAAGTCCAGATATAAGATGACGTTCTTCTTCTGTGACCGAACCTGTCCCCAAAACAACTCTGGGGAAGGTGAGCATTTTTACCAGCAAAAATAGCTGAGAAAACGTATAATGATGATAATAATAATAATAATAATAATAATAATAACAATAACTTATTTTCGAAATCCCACATATTAGAAGATGAAGGTAAGAGTTGGAAGCCACATGCCTGCGGCAAAACGTTTATACTGGCTTTCATAAATCACAGGAGATCTGAATTACGAAATAATCTACAGTCAAAAATTACATTAAATTTAATATAGATTTAATATACGACTGTACATGAATTTAAATGTACTTTGTACATTAAAGGGATATTAATGTACCAGTACATTAAATTTAATGCTTAAATTAAAATCAATGTTGATTTAATGTATGACTGTTAACTTCACTTACTTGTCTAAATTAAATTTAATTTAATTACATGAAAATTACTTTCATGTACTTTACAATACAAGTAATGCCGACATTTTTAGTGTAACCAAAAGAATTTAAGTTTTAATATTTATGAAAACATTTAATGCCCAAATTTATCTTTAGGGAACTCTTGCTCTGCTCCCACCCAAGCCACGTGAATCACATTACAACAGTTCCTCCCATCCTATAGGATGGTAGCCTCCTAGCTGCTTTTTACCATATTGTCTAGCTGTTTGTACTTTCTCATATACGTACGTATATACAGAGTAATATACGTAGTATAGAGAAATTCAAGCAATGCAGCGGAAAATCGTTTTTGAGATTTCAATGGAAATACACTTTTGAAGTCCCCTGATACCGAAAAAGTATTGTTTTTTTTTTCAAAACGTCCGTCTGGCGGTCCGTCCGTCTGTCTATCTGTAAACACCACTAGCGACTAAACCATTCGTAGGATTTTTTTCAAAATCAATATTTCCCGGTGTATCTGTCTCGACTCGATACTCACAAATGTAGTTTTTTAATAACTCTCACGTCATTAATATGCACATTTCTAGCAATTTGTAAACACTATTGCATTTGTGAGTTAAAGTGCCTCAAATGTCTTTAAATTAAGTTCTTCGAAAACGCAAACATTTTCTGTGATAAAGAGTTTCAAATTTCGTATTTACTGTAACGCATTTTCTTAAAAACGGCTTCAAATTTTTCAGTGAAAATGTCCATATAGGACAAGGTTTTACTCTTCTTTAATATTCTTAAAGTAATATTTCGGTTCTTCTATTGGGAAACCGAAAAATTGAGAAAATGTAAAAAAAATATATGTTGGGCGGCGGTAGATGGCTACTGGCATGAGGATGGAGCAAGACCGTAAAGCCAGTCTACGCCAAGGAAATCAGAAATATTTACTACGAGAACGTCTGAGCCACTCTGTAGCACCACTAGCTTAGTGATCACAGCAGTTAACGCGCCAAGCAATACAAAATAATCTATCTATCGTCTGTACTTCACCAATCAAACGTTCCTCATAACGTCAACAATGTACATCCATTTCATGAAACGACAATCCCTCTTGTCACTTCTAATAATGTCGTTGAATCTCAGTGTGCATCCATTCTTAAAAATATAGTCATCTTGATCACTAACTGAATCCTCAGCCGTTTTCAATTGCTTCTAAACGCCTTCACAATTTTGTGCGTCTTCGCTCATCTCCACCGACTTCTACTCGCACCCAGAAGCTTTCAAATATGCACAAGTGTATTAGCAATTGCACATCCCATAAGAAACGGTACAGCCCCAGGTATGTACAAAGGTACAGTCCCATAGAAAAGGTACAATCTTCCAATTAATTATCGTAACCTACTTACCTCCAGCAGCCGTATACATCTTTCTTACTTTGAAAGGTTCTATTTTGCACGTTAATCCATACCCCAAGTTGGTGGAGTTATTTTTTGTGCGTCTCCCGTCTTCATTTTTCCCGCGTTCTCATCGCTTCCTGTTTTCCCCACCCCCATCAGACCCGTACACACGCTATCTCCCAGCCTTCTTGCAGTGAAGCCTTCGGACGCCAGCTACGCTACATCCCCGCACTGTCACCGCACAGTCACAAATATGTCCGTCAAGATATACGCCCCCTCCGTCTCTGCGAAATCTACACAGGAACACACTCAAATGAGGGGTGCATATTCACGGCCGCACTCGCACACAGTGTCGCTCCCCAATCACTTCTACGATACTCCCTCCCTCCATCCATCCATCTATTCTTTCCTCCGATTCTGTCATCTTTCCCCAGTTTCAAGTCTTCCTGCTGTGTCAGATTTATCATTTGGTTAATTTATCATTCGTTATACAATTTGCAAGTATATTAAGAAAGTCAAAAGATTGTTTTGCAATAATAATTTAGTAAACCTTTTCTCGAATATTTCGTAAATTTGTTTGTAGCGAAATATCATAGATATCTTACATGTCCCCTCCGGTGGCTCGTGGACAACAATCTAGCTTTCCGTGGTGTGATCTCGGGTTCGATGCCCCTTCGGGCCAAAAATACATCTTTAACTTTCTAATACTATCGTTTCTTCAGTTTCTATAGCTGCGTGACGAAAGAAAAACTCCGTCAGGTCTAGTAAGCTAGGTACGGTGATAGAATTCTCGTCACATGGCTCCCTTACTTCAAGACGTGGATAATCAATAACAATGGACCCAGGTCTGGGAACACCGCTACCAGGCAAACATCGGGTTAATGCAATCCTAAAATGCCATATACATACATCTTTCATGAATTAGTCATGACTTTCCCTGGTGTAGATACGATTGCGCTGGTTACATGAAGGCTTCGACTGCCTATCCTAAATTATTAACTCCCAGACTCATGATTTTGACACTCGCTAGATAGCTAGAACGAGTTCAGCCGCTGACTGAAGGAGAATTCTAGCGACCGACTGCTCTGATCGGTAGTTCTGTGGTTTCTCCAATCAATATCTGGTAAATGCCGGAGCAGTAACCCAACAAAAGGGCCGGGGGCAATCTTTCCTTCCTCTTCCTTGCCATATCCTCATTCCTTATTTACACACTTGCATTTACATGCACTACACTACAACACGCGCCGGGAAACCAGTCAAGAGCTTAACCGGCTGAGG
This sequence comes from Teleogryllus occipitalis, assembly GCA_011170035.1. Lineage (NCBI taxonomy): Eukaryota > Metazoa > Arthropoda > Insecta > Orthoptera > Gryllidae > Teleogryllus > Teleogryllus occipitalis. The sequence continues at coordinate 34,705 of BLKR01015760.1, read as the reverse complement.
CGGTACCCCGGCTCATTAAACGCACCGTCTTCAGTCTCCGGTACTCCCAGTCGTCGCGATGCCATCACACCTACTTAAGCAGGTCAATACGTTTCCTTTGTAAGGCTGTCTGGGGATATTGACACACTCAACACGATAAATTAAGAATTAAATTGGGCTGCCCTGCGCTCCTGTTCTTTGGCATTTTCCCTTTTACACTCGGTCAAAACCCAGCTAGAAACTACGCCCATTCACTTCCACATAATTGAACCTAACGTGCTCTTCTTTCCTCTTATTTATCATTGACCTGTTCGCCGCTTCTTTCTCGTGCTCTCTCTTTGTCTGTTCTGTGGGGCGTCTGGAGGTTTGTGACAAATTCCGAAGGTGCAATTCTTTCCCTTAATTTGAAGCATCGCAGTTGGTCGTATCTTCATCTCTTTACTTCTTGCCTTTCTTGACCTCTCTCATTGAGTTACATCTTTGTATCTTAGGCAGTAGTTATTTTCATTCCTTCTTCCAATAAGCTTGTTTTCTGTGCAATTCCACGTCCAAGGAATTATTTCGACTAATTTGCCAAACAAGTGAGTCGTTGTAATGTAATGTAATGCGTTGCTGAAAAATATTCTATGAATTGAACGCACAAATGAATTAATCGTGTGCAGAATTATTCAAAAAAATATTATAAATATATATATATATATACACATCTTAGGCCTGATCCCGAACAGTATATTTAAGTGTAGTAGACCCCATAAGATGGACCTATAAACGCGTCAATATAGTCAATAAAATTTTACATAGATTTGTATTTTCTGCTCGTTTCTGACACCGTTGCTACGGATTATGTGTCACTATAAGAGCTAAACCTTCACCCAACCCTTCGTTGTAACTAATCCCCGCATATTTCCTGACATGCTCGTCGATATATTCACCACATGTGTCCGGGACGTTCTCTCAAACGTTCCCACAAGTGTTTCCTCAAATATTCCTCCCAGTCTTTCTCACATGTTACAGTATTTCTTAATCTGGATATTAATTTGAAAATTCAAAATTTGTATTTAAGAGTTTAGTTATTATGAAATACTTTTATAAACGTTACGGCACGTTAGAACCTCCCGTATTAGATGAAACGGGAAGTTCTGAAAAGCTAGAGGACCCAGAAGAGCGAAAACCCCAGAAACCGAAATAGAAGGGCCCCGAAGAATTTTCGCAAAATATTGCAAAATCCAAAACAAAACATACCTTTAAAATAATTATTTTAAAAAGTGAAAACAGCTTCTGACTTAAACGTATTTTCAGCGTTTCTGGAAGTCTATGCTACGGAGTTAGTGAATCATAAAATATGTAAAGAACGTCCAAAAAGTCTTGTTTAATACTTACGGAGTAGACAACCAACAAATTGTGTCTGTGGTAAACAAAAAAACTAGATTTAAGGGTCTAGGACGCATGACTTCCGACATATTCACGATAGTGAGGTGTGCTGCGGCGTAATGGGCGCGTCGCTCGGGGGCGAATAATAAAGCCTCGCACGGAGCGCAGGCACAAGGAGACCTAACACTCATTTCAGATTTTAGCTTCATCAGTCTTTGTGTTCTAAAATGATGTGCAATATTTAAATTGCTTTCAATCTATTTTTGTATCTGTTAAACTTCAGTTAGTATGTTCTTATAAGTTGTTTTTAATTAATGTTTGTATCACTAACTACTCATTTGTGTACTATCCTATTTACTTGTATACCAAAGTACTTTATATGTATAGTAAAGGGGGAATGGGTCTGATGGCCTGAGTCTTACCGTGTAAATAGTCATTTCGATTAATGTGGTTAGCGGGTTGTGGTACGCCTGATTCTAAATTTTGTCTTCAATGTTTTTGATGAACCTATGGGGTAGGAATAATTCACTATCCAGCAGTAATATGCTCACGAAGTTTTAATTTCTATGGTTTCTTATAAAAGGTAAAAATCCTTCATCTCTGCGCCACGTATTACACCCGCATATAGAAGGGATTACACAGCAAAATGCTGGTTGCATTGGATTTTAATGGATTACTCTTCACCTATTATTTCTGCATTGAGCGAAAAATAATTCATGTGATTGAAAAATGCTTTTGTTGCTTTACAAAAACCTTCTCACATTAATATTGCCAAATAATTCCTGTAGTACCTTTTTTAACTATATGTTTTTGGTGTGTCCGCATTGGTTCAAGTGAACCCAAACATAAATCCTTTATAGGTGTAAAGATGACGCTTCTTCATCCCAAGATATTGTTTTCTAGAGTGTCCTATTTAGCTTTATTTCCCATCTCCATTTTCTTTCTTGTTTCTGTTCTACGATTTTCTTTCCATCTTATGTTGCTATTTCACATCCCATCTGGCTGCATCTCACTCCTCTCTATGTTCCTCTCTTCTTCCCCCTCACATTATTTCTTTTTCTCACTGATTGATGATGATTCTTTGCGTATCAACTGCTAAGGTCATTAGTTCCGTAAGTATAGTACATGTTATTATCGTGGGCGGTGGCAGTGATCTTCCCCCGCTGGCTGGCCAAACCCGACACCGATCTGTGTCAATTTAAGAGTTTTCCCCAACCATGTTTCTCCTCCTATCGTGGCACCACCTCAGCCGGCACAAGCTCTAAGCTCCCGACTGATCTCCCGATATGTCGTAGTGTAGTGTATGTGAGTGTAAGGCGTGTGTAAGTAACGGGGAGGAAAGCATGCGCGCGGTCCGTGGCCCGTTAGTTGGGGTACTGGTCCGGCATTCCCCTGGTGGTAATCGGAGAAACCACAAAAAACTACCAATCAGAGCAGCCGGCCGATAGAATTCTCCTCAAGACAGCGGATAAATTCGACATATCTGACAAGTGTCGAAAATCTTGCCACTGTCGGGACTCGAACCCCAAGACCTCGCGGACAGAGGCACCACAGTAACATCAGTTGATGCCCTGAGCCTCTCCTTCCGGTCTATTTTTCTCATGTTTTCAAATATTTCCGTTGTTTTGTTCTTCTCCATCTCTTCCTGTTTCTCTCCCACACTTACCGTCTCTCCTCCCTCTCCTTCCTCTCTCTCTCCTCCCTCTCTCTCCTCCCTCTCCTTCATCTCTCTCCTCCCTCTCTCTCCTCCCTTTCTCTCCTCCCTCTCTCTCCTCCCTTTCTCTTCTCCCTCTCTCTTCTCCCTCTCTCTTCTCCCTCTCTCTTCTCCCTCTCTCTTCTCCCTCTCTCCTCCTCTCTTTTCTCCCTCCCTCTCCTCCCTCTCTCTCTTCTCCCTCACCCTCCTTCCCCTCTGTCTTCCCCTCTCATTTCCCCCTCTCACCCCCCTCTCTCTCTGGCTCCATTCGTCTATAAGCCCGCAGCCCCTTGCCCTCCTTCCCGCCCTGCTCTTCCTCCCCTTCTCCAATTCCTGTCCTTCCTCCACCCACCCAACCTTCTCCCTAGGGGAGACCTTTGTTCCCTCTCCTGCCCCTTCTCTTCCCTGTATACCCTCATCCCCTTCCACGTCGCTCCGACCCCCCTCCTCCATTCGCCACCGACTGTCGCCCCGTCGCTGCCTCGTCCCTTCCATCTCGCCTCCATTCCGCTCCCCTCACACCCAAGGGAGCCGAGCGAAGTCCTTAACGAGATCGGGGTGCGCCCGCAGCATCCCAAGCAGCGAGGCGGCGCCGAACCCACGGCCTTTTATTACGCAGCCCTCGAATTACTAATGACGTAAACATAATGAGTGGCTTCGCCGGTATTTGTGTACATTCTTCGGTGTAATGAGTGCGGTGGAGTGCGGGCGGTGCCATCGGCGTCGGCGATTGCGTGCCGTGCATGCACGATCGCACACTTCGCGACGCGGGCTGAAGAGGTGCTCTCGGCGCGGAAGCTGTGGATGGACATGCAGGGCAGATTCGTGATAAATTGCGGAGTTTGCGAGTGTACTGTCGAGGTGATTCTAGGTTGTAGGCTCGTGGCGTGTTTGGGAGTCGTCCATTTCCAGTGCCGGCCAGAAAATGATTGTTCAATGCTGTTCACTCACGTTTCTAGTCGTTAAGTAGGAACCGATTCAAAATGTGGTCACCTATATATTATTTTATATTTGTTCACGATGCTTTATTTCAAACATTTCTATACATCATTTCACTTGTGCGTTTCAAATAGGATTCAAAGAGGAGAAAATATTTCTTTCATTGCGTTTTAATTCAAACGATGAGATATTCAATTTTGTGTAAAATAAAGGATTGCAGAATAACAAAAAATATTGTTTGCATAGTTTCAAAACTTGTCAATGTGCTATTAAAGTCATTATATGAATGTAAGTAATAAATGTCAGTATTATTCATTAGTAGTGGAGCGCAATCACTTTGTCTGGGTAGGATCCAAACCAGTTATATGAATGTTAATTAAATACTGATTTGAGCCAAAAACGGTTAAATAAAGTTTATATTAACATTTCATATTGAAACAGTCCAATTCTTCTGAATTACTAAAGCTGAATTACTAAACTCTGTGTCTTTCTATTACTCTCCGTCTCTGTCCTTCTTTTTCCCTCTCTCTCCCTCCCTCTTTCTCTCTCCCTCCCTCTTTCTCTCTCCCTCCCTCTTTCTCTCTCCATCCCTCTTTCTCTCTCCCTCCCGCTCTTTCACTCCCTTTCTCTCTCTCTGTTTGCTAATGCCGTCCAGGAGATATCGCTGAGTGAGCGATCGTGTGTGAAAATTCGATCAGCTCCGTTGTCCCTAATAATATTGAACAAACATTTATTTGACTGCCCGCGAGAAATATTTATAAAACAATAGAACCAAATGTGTGGTCAATAAATTTATTGTAATTATTGATTGATTCGCTTGTCACCCTTTTTTTTCTTTCTCACACTCGACTTTGGGTCGTAATTTTGAATTATATTATTCCTCAGTGATCATGAGTAAATCCAGTCCCTTTGGTTATTATGTGTCAACCTACCAACTCAGCAGTGTGTCAACTACTCGACTCATTCGCTTTGGTCAAAATGTGTCGATGCATGGCCAAGAAAATAATATCGCCTTACATCACCGACTTCGTTGGTTAATTAGGAAAGCCCAGCGGTACTGCCGGCAATGAGTAATTTGGTCATATTTTTATATTTGTCGGTTTTATCTTCAAGATCGGCGATAAAAGGCCAGTTCACTTTTGCAAGGCGGCGTGCCTCTGTGTCCGGGAGGCCGGAGAAAGTAGGACTTGCGCGTGGGCGGCGCGGGGTCGGAATCCGAGAATCGCTCTGGGCGAGAGTCGGCGGAGATTCCGCGAAGGGAAAGGAACCGGGAGAGCGGAGGCGCCGCGCACGCGGATGCGGACGCAGCGCCAGATTCTCCAGGGCAGCAACATCCGCCGAGGCCTATTTATTCTGTTATTTATACAACGCCATTAACAGTTAAAAACTGGGTATGATGAATGAAGAAGACTTATTTATTTATTTACGTCGAAAACAGTTAAAAACTGTGTGCGGCATGCTATGGAGAGAAGTGAATTTTGTGTACGTTTTCATAATTCTGTGATCTTACCTTAAGCCATATACTACCTGAATTTTAAATATAGAAATAAATGAGCGTTTTTTTGCAAGGATTGTTAACAAAAATATTCACTCCGATGTAGTAAACTATTTTCAAGGGCAAATCAGCTATAGATTTGTGCCCTTATCCTTCATGTTCTCCGTAAAGGAATAATACTACCTGCCACGATATGGAGAACGATAATTTGAATAACTAAATGAGAAAAAATGTAGTAATGAGCGTGTTTGGAAAAATTTCATGTCTCATTCTAGGAAAGGACTCACTTCCTCGCGATCATATAGAGCTCTACATGTAGAACTATGCGGTACTGTTCACAAAATAACTGTATTTCCTACTAATACCCCACAGACACAAAAAATACGCGCAGATAGTGAAGCTACTATAAGGGCCCTTCGTAAATTATGAAAACCTATAATAATAATAATAATAATAATAATAATAATAATAATAATAATAATAATAATAATAATAATAACAAGAAGAAGGTGATGTTGATGATGGAAAAAAATAAAATACAGCACGAAAATGCACTAAAAGTTCCACAAAGAAATATGACAATTTGATCTCGACAGGTGTTCTCAGAAAATAAAGTAGAGTATTAATTATTCCATAAGGCAATGAAGAAAATAAGCGTTTGAGTTGTCTGCTGAGGAGGAGAATATTAAGGTGTTGGAAAAAGTAAACGAGAGATAACATAATATTGCATTTATTGATACTGAATTTATTGATAACATTGATTGCATAGGTTGCTTAAAGCTTTATTAACTCCGATGCAATTGAAAATTCAAAATTATAGTGTTTTATTATGCGAGTCAAAGCATAATACAAATATACTATAACAAGATAAAAATGAGTTTTTCCAAACTATATTTTTTATTCCTTTGGTTTGAAATGGTATTTCTCTTAAAAGTTGCTCTTTTCATGCCAATCGTTCCATTACTAGGAAGCCGGATGCTTCAAGTTTATAAACTTTGCATTAAAATGTATTCTCGGTGGTGACATGATAAGGTAGTTCTCCAATTCCAATATATAACGAATTATCGTAGTAATATTTAATTATTTTTAATCATAATTAATATTAAATGAATATATATATATATATATATATATATATATATATATATATATATATATATATATATATATATATATATATATATATATATATATAACGAATTTCCACTGAAATCATCTTAATAACATTGTGATAAATGATTTATTTCTACAACATCTCAAACACCAGGTAGAAGGTACAAAAATTAAAATTACAGTGAGAAACTAACCGCCTGTTGCTCGTATTTGTGAATTCGAAACATTTCAGATCAACTTTCTGCCGAATGGGCGCTCATTCGTAGGCATCAGTAGTAAATTTTATAGCGAGCGGATATTTACTCCAACGGCATTGCAGGGCAAAGCGACAGCTGGTAGAGAAGGCGCAATCTATGGCCTCGTACGGTACCGTTAAAAAACGTTAGCCGACCTCCGACTTAGGAATGACGTTTACATCACCTGTTACTGCTCTGCTTACACGCCATGACCAGGAGCAGAGCATAAAAATAAAGTTGCCCGATAAAATAAGATTTCACGGCGTTAATTAATTCACTATCACACGAGATAGAACGACACAAATTTTTTAAACGTTACACTTTATTACCATTTGAAATTATTTTTTCAGCCCACACAAAGAGACAATTATCTGGACCCACGTTCATCCAACGGCTTTTATAGCAAGGTGACGATCGTAAGCCACGTGCGGCTTGGTCTGTAAGGTCTTACCGTCGCGGTGCAGGCTAACATCCGACGTGCTTTCAGCGCGCGGGTTTATAGACCTAGCAAGGGCGTTAAACGTGTTATGACCTACGTTTCATGCTGCAGGAAACGATAGGAGGTGGAAGAATTGCAGAGGGGAGGGGATCTTTTGTGTTGTGCGGGAGCTGGCATCCGTCTTAAAGGACCAGGAAAATGGTGTAGTGTGCAGGTCAGGGTGACCTGCGTAGAATGCTATATCCGTGTACAGTTTATATTTTCTGCTATATAACTTTTTTTATAAAGTCCACAACACTTCAGAGTCTGAAATGAAAATAATACTTGTCCTGTAATAGCAATGCATTTGTCAATTTTTGTGAAATATAATTTTAAAAGGCTATGGATATAACAGCTATGATATTCATATTTGTTTGTCATCATCTCGATCGTGTTTTGTCCACACCCATGATGTACTGAACTGAAACAATCCCGCGCTTCGCTTCTCAAACATTGAATGTATCAACTCTTTCATTCAAGCGTCACATACAGAGTTGAAATTACTGTTGATGTCAAAGAAAGAAAATAAATCTTTCGCATTGTCGCCCACTTTTCTTTCAATTTTTCGAGAAGTAGTTCGACTCACTTTCTCGTTGCAAGTATCTTGCGAGGACATCTTTCCTGGGAAGAAGGTAATGATAATGATTATAAAGATGAGAAAATTATAATGAAAATAGTCAATCATTTGTCTCAGAAGAAATAAAAGAGGTCATCTTCGTTAACATACTAGCTTTATTATGATAGCCGGCTTTCGACGGCATTGCCGTCATCGTCAGTCTCGCTGCTTTCGGCAAAAGTCGGTCGACTGTTTTGTCGAATCATTTGTCTACGGGTATTCCCAGTAGTTAGAATTTTTCATCAAAGTTTAGTCTCCATTACTTGAATTTACCATATACTTCCATTATCATTCGAATTAGCACCTTGTTTTAATTCTACAATACAATGGCACTCTCTATTCCTCGCTTGGTTAGTTAATTTTATTCATTCTGTTTCAGCTGTGTATGTTCGTCTTTTCCAAATGTATCTTCATCTTTTCCAAATGCATCTTTGTCTCTCCTCTTCTCTATTCCGGAGCATTTCATATCTTTTAGCTTTCCTGTTGTTTTGCAAATGAAGTTTGCAAGTTTGAAGTTTTTTCCTCATTAGAGGAAATTAATCATTATATAGGAACAAGATTTATCCACTTTTTCGATATCATAGCCTCCAATACATATCTTTCTGAAGAAAAAACGACACTTTCCGATGCAATATTAAAATATTTTGTCTTTACTTAGTGACAGTACGTAATAGTTAAGAACGTAAAAATAAGTAAAATTTCTAATTCCTCTTAATTTATCCTCTTTGATCTTTAAAACTGTTACCACTTAAGTGTTGAAAATGTAAATTTGAGGATCTAGGTTTTACAAAACTGACTTTTTGAGAGCAATATTTACAAATCTACTAACCGGATAATTTCTGGATAATGTAACATCGTAAAATAGTGACGGCCTACCAAATAATTCACGAAATGTGTTTTTCTAAAAACTAAAAGATTATCATGTAGAGAAGTTAATATAAATATAATATTGTTATATTTTTGCTTTTTAAAAAAGAAAGAAAATATCATGATGAGTACGCCGTGCCAGTAACAATGTGCAACGGCACGAAACTAAGGCCTACCGTCATTGATGAGTAAGTCTGCTCTTCCTCTCCCAGATTGTTCTGAGGCGTTTTTAAAAAAGGGCCTCGCTGAGATAATTTTTGGGCGGTTCATTGTTCCCAGATCGCATCTTGGGCATTAGCATGCGCCGAGTATGTTCCTGTGGGGAAGCGGTTGGCCGGAGGGCGGCCGGAAGTTTGCCAAGGCGTGACCCGCAGCGCAGACCTGTTGCCTCGTGGGCGGTCGCTCAGCATTCATTGAGCATCTGCACCCACCTCGCTGCCCCGCTCAAGGACCGGGCCCACCCACGCGGCAGCCTGCCTGCCTATCCAGCCCGCCCCTCCCTCTTCTCCAGCGCGGCTCAATACTCTTTGCCAAACCGCTTGGCTTTGCCGCTCCGTTCGCTCCACTGCTTGACCCGCGTTGGATTCTGATGCCCCTGATTCCATGATTCAGGAAAGAAACGCCATTGAGTAAAGCACTTCTTCCGGCATTGTAGCTAGGAAGCATTCAGTGTCCGTATAGTTCCTTAATCTACCCTCGTTGATCACGTTCTAATTGAAGAATCTTGGCAACATAGTAATAATTCTCATTTCCTTAACTTTTGTAAATCATAGGAAAAACAAGGTTTGTGTAGGTCCTGGCATGTCTTAATATAACTCGTAATGTAGTCTTAAGAACATATGTATACATCGTTTGGATAATCATGTTTGTTCTTTTTGGAAAATCCAAGATATTTATGTTGAATGTACTAAAATATGAAAGTTACAATTATGTTCCACTGCCCCTTTCAAGTGCAGATTTTGAAATTGTAATTACAGTCTGGGTTCTATGTCTGTAATTTGTTTCTTATATCTCCCAGAATACTACATCATTAAATTCTAGTTTTCAAATATTGCCAATCATGCCCATTGGGACCGCCATTCACAATACAAAATTACTGTGTATAGCACAAGAAAAGTGTGCAGATCATATTTCTGACCCATACGTCACACAGTTGCTATTTTTTATGATAATTAAACGAAAGAATGGTTCACTCAACGAAATAACCTTCACCTTAATTGTTACGTTTATTCCAACTCGCCATTTTGGTCATTTGATTTAGGATCAATCTGTCCTGAACAAGCCAAATAAAAAAAAATTGTTCATCGAATTATAATCCATTCACGAGTTGTGTCATCACAATGAGGAAAACTTCCAGTGCGGAGAAGACATAGATTCAATCTTGTCGCCTGAATAGCTTTTCAAAGTACTATCTGAATTTAAATAGTTACAACAGCACATACTTTCTCACATTATTTGTAAGTGCTTCGCAATATTCCATTATTACATCAACCTGCATAAGTGTTTTCAACGAGCAAAATTTTTTCCGACCCGAGACTCGAAGTTCACGCCTCCGACTTAACTCGCTATCTTCAATTTTGTAGTTTTGAAATGTTGACGTTTTGGAATTTTCGGAAATGCGGAGAATTTGCCAAAAATGGAAGTAGTATCATATTTTTTACCGTTCTTTGCTACAAACCAGAAGCATCCAACACGATGCCATTTCTGTTAAAAGAAATTAGCAAAATGGCTGTCGGTTGGAAATTATCGTATGTAATACCACGAGTGCTTTGGAAATTGTCGATAAATCCCCGACTCGCAAAGCGAGCAGGGACATTTTCTGAGAATTTTCGAAGCACGTGTGGTAATTAATACTAGAACTATTTCACGAATGAAATTATGTCCAACAGAGTTCCAAAATGCGACAAATATTGAAAACAACTTACAGCTATTCTAAAATCAAAGAGGTAATGTTATAGTACCCAGGCAATTTATTAGACATCGCCATAGCGACCGATGGATACCGCCTCCTAAAGTAGATGAGTCATAGTTAATGATAGGGACAAGTAGTAAGAAAAATCAGATTGAAAAAGCGATAAACTTTTTGAGACACACCGCCCTGATTAGGTATTTTTCATGTATTTTAAGCACTATTAGTTTTAACTTCACGAGTAGAATAGTAAAGGAGAGATTTTTCTGGCAATACAAAGCGTCAGAAGTTTGTGAAAGGTCTTACGATAAAATACCCACATCACGATCAATTTTCCACGTTAATATGCTGAAATGTTGCCACACGAGGGAGAAGATACGTAAGACCAAGTGCACGTTCATGAGCAAATTCAAGTCCTTGTAGCAATCGAGACAAAACCTTGAACACATATATCTGTGGTAGGATCTTCGGAATTGTGTATGTAATCTAATTAAAATACTCTTATTTTAATTTTACATATTTTAAGGGAAGACAATGACTTTCCCTCCTCTTCGCAGACCTTGGTATACATCGAAATCAGTTTCAATAAATTAAAAAGATTCGATACAGTTAAATTCCAAAATATAAGATTTCCTTGCTCTATCTGACGATTGCAATACTAGAGTTATACAAGATGAAAACCGTTAAAAAGAGCATTTTTTATTTTTCTCTTTCATGTTCTTCAAATACGAAAGCGAAATGACACACTTCCAAACATCGATACCTAGGTGAGCTCTTCCTTTTACTCAAAAGAAAAACCGAACTGGATGCAATCGGGCTGTGCCTTTCGGCGAAGGTGGGTAAAGGTTTAGGGAAGGTTGACTGCGAGGAGCAATCGGGTTACGTTCTCGAAATCTGGTTGTGCAACCCATTACCCTCAACTGCATGCCACTGGACCCACTGCATTTCTAAAGCAATAAGTTGAGTCGCGGTAATCCGAGCGTCGCTAATCCGAGATTTCGTGCAATCCGAGATGGAAATGAGCCTGATATGAGCTAAATCATCCAAACAAGCAAACACCATACGAGCAAAATAGCGGCGATAATCTACAGCTCGCTCGTGTCGGGTTAGCAAAAACTGCGTCAAAAGTCACGTGTGCGGCGGTCAGTGCCAGTGTCAAGTCTGTTCGCGCTTTTTTATAGTTATTATTATTATTATTATTATTATTATTATTATTATTATTATTATTATTATTATTATTATTATTACTATTTGTAATTCTTGGCGCCAATCTTACTTATTGACGCAACGCGTCTCTTCGCCCTTGGTCGTGCGTTGAGCGCGGAATAATCCTACTTTAACATCTGTTATCAAGCGCCCTCTGTATGCCAGAGGGCGCTGTATTTTTTTTATGTTTCGTCGCGTCTTCACAGTTGTCAAAGAGGACAAGAGGACTGCCAGGGATAATCTCTGCGTACGCGCCTCTTACTCCACGCGCCCCTGCTTCACTACCCCGACACCAGAATTGGGAAGGAATTATGAAATGGTCTAGGACACATGACAGGGATTGGAGTAGCCCTTCTGAAGCAGACAAACTCGTTCTGTTGGTACATATTTCACATCTGACGGAAATCGAACCCGGACCTCAGTGGTGAAAGGCTCGCGACTTCGCTCTGAGCCACGAACGAGCCACTGTGCATTGTACAGTGCGCTCCTAGAGTAGGAATAATTTGTATCGTATGTATCTGTAACTTTAAAAGTATCTGCACATTACATTTGACTTCGTCTTACATTGAAATTGAAAATTCCGTTGAGCATTTTCCTTCTTTCCGTGTACTCTAAGTTTTTTGTAATCCGAGGTACTATCAGTCCCAATTACCTCGGATTGTGGAGACTCTACCATATTCTTCTACCTGGCCTTCGCGGCGCGCCAGGAAGGAGCATTCCCGGGCTGGAGTCGCGCGCCGCACGCCCCGTCCACGGCCCGTCCATGCCCCGTCTCAACCCCGCGTACATCCCGCGCACACCCCGCGCACGCCCTGCGCACGCCCCGTCCGCGCCCCGTCCACACCCCGCGCACGACCCGCGTACTCCCCGTCCACGCCCCGTTCACGCCCCGTTCACGCCCCGTCCACACCCCGCCCACGCCCTGTGCACGTCCCGCACATGCCGCGCACATGTCGCGCACATGCTGCGCACATGCCCCGCACACGTCATCCCTCCGCCTAGCGAAGCGCCAACGAACGCTCTACGGCGCAAACAGCCTCTCTGCCCCCTGCGGCCACACTCTCCACACCCCGCCGCGGTCACGCTACAGAAACAGGTTTGTTTTATTTCGTCCCCCTCCCGCGTTTTCCCTGCGCTGTTTTGTTTCTTCTCCAAACAAAGGATGAATTTTTCCAACGCGAATGTCTGCTTTGTTCGTAAACCCTATAACCACACAATGCATGTTTTGTACTTGCCGCTGCATTGATTGTTCCCATTCCACTTGTTTTTACGCTCCTTGTTTACTGAGCTTGAAGGGATTTATTACGTTAGGAAGTATTCTCTAAGGAGCAAGCTTGTGGAAGAATATTGTTTCTGCCGAGTTGTAATGGTGCGGAGACGCACCCCGTTACTTAATATTGCGGTCAGAGTCTTTGGTCAATGCAGGAAGAGAATTTTTTAACAAATATTGGGCGAGGACGAATTCTTTTCAAGGGGCTTATGTTTTTGTGGTTGGTTACATTTGAAGATCCTTCCTTCTTTTTATTCTTTCTTTCTTTCTTTTTTGAATGTGTACTTTTTGCAATAAGTTCCTTCAGCCCTTATTTTTAAAAATTAAGAAGGTCATTTCTGCTGAAGAAAAACTCAAGAAAAATAACTATTGAGTGTGCTCAGGGTAAAAAAGTATGAGGATATTGTAAATACAAGTATATTCATATAAAATGCCAAAAAAATTATGCAAAAGGAAAGTAGGTATTATCTCATGAGTAGTGAAGAAGCTTCGGAATTTTTTTTAGTGGCAAATATAGTATTGTTATCGATGTGTGGAATCATTTAATTTGTTATTTTATTTTATTTTATTTTATGTTTTTATTTTATTTTTTTATTTTTTTGTTTTTATTTTGTTTATTTTTATATCTGATGTATTATGTGCATACAAAATAAAAATCGTTCGTTAATTGTCGTGTTCATTGTCAATTTAAGTCAGATTAATTTTATGTCAGATTAAATTGCTGCGCCGCCGGGAACGCCTGTCCCACAGCGCCCAAGAGAGTAGATACATTTTTCACCAGTGCGTTATGAAGAGTTGTAGTAGCAGCGTTTTATTTTTAATTAAGAAATGTCTTCAATCTCTGGCTAAAATGAAGATATTTGTTATAATTTTAGAATAGTAAACATTAATTGTTTCACATTTATACCAAACGCGTTGAATAGACTACACGTTTCTTGTTGCTTGGGATTTATAATAATAACATTCACTTGGGTAGTAATAGGTCAAATGTATTTTATTGAAATGGTTTCTTGATTTTAATAAACAGAGTCAGTATTTTTATAAGAATTTATAAAGTTGACGTGCTTTTATTCCAATGACAATTTTTTATGAAAAACATTAATTGTTTATGATGTGGTGTCATCAAACCTGGACACTAGGTACGCCACAATTTGTTTGAATTTTATTATTGTTCCTTGACAACGCTTTAAAAGCTATGTGTTACCATTTTATTGATAATTCTCCATAATTTGAACACAAATTTCATTATATGTTTTAGATTTTTTGAAAAAGACCCCAAATACGATCGAAACGTCATGATTGTGTTACAAGAAATAAATTGTAAAAAATACTGAGACTGTTTATTAAGGTAATGAAACTATTGCAATAAAATAAACAATATAACAGACGTTAATTAGTTCAGATGTTTCGAATCAGTGTGACCATTGTTGTATATAACACCTGTTTTGATGGTTGCATAAAGATTTTGCGAAGAAAATGTGATTAGATTAGTAAATTATGCAAAATAATATTATCAATAATTTTGAAAATGAAAAGACTAAAAATAGTTTTTGAAGAAACTAAATTGAAACATTGGAATAACGCACCATGTTTTCGAAGTTTTGTTACCGAGAATGAACCACACAGTGCTCGTCGTACAATGAGCACTCTGTGCTCGTCACTTAAACACACCCAAAGAACACCTCACTCATTGCGTCAACTGATGATTTTTAAAATTTAATCCTCCTATTACACGATTTGAGTTTTGAGATATAAAGTTGAGAAATATTAGTACTGTGTGAAAGTGCTGCAGTATTTTAAGAGGATGTAATATTCAACGGCGCTAGACTGTTGGTTCGGAAATTAATGTTACTTGCCAATACGAACGTTTAAATAATATTTACTTTTGTATTATATTTTCTGTTTTCCTACTCATTTATGACTAATATTCTATTTCATTTATTCCTTTTTCACTATTCTTGATTTTTTAAATGATGAAATGCAAACAGGTTTCAACATTTTTGTACTTCAGCAGTCGTGTTTCAAGCAACCAACTAACGTGTTTAAGGTGATGGGCCAAGCATATTTTTATTTGTTTAATGTGAAAAAATGTCAAGTTTCAACTTGAAGATGAATCACGCTCCGTTAAATACTTTATACCAATATTCGAAGGCGGATAGACGGTACTTGAATCAAAAGAGAAATATTTTCAGGTCGGTGTACATTTTTGTCAAACTCCGTTAAACGGCTGGATTGATAGATTGATTAGTGATTCCGGGCGCGTCAACTGCTAAGGCCATTAGTCCTGTAAGCGTAGAGCATGTTTTCATCGCGGTAGGTGGCGGGGATCTTGCCCCACTGACTGGCGAAGTCCGGCGCCGACCTCTGAGGGATTTCCCACAACCAGGTATCTCCCACCAGCGGTCACCACCCCAGCCGGGATAAGATCTGAGCTCCCGACTATGGTAGTGTAGCGTATGTGAGTGTGTGTGTAAGTTCGGGGTGAGAATAAAATAAGGAAGAGGAAGGAAACATCGCGCAATGTCCGTGGCCCATTTGTACTGCTCCGGCATAGCCTGGCGTTGATCTGAGAAACGATGGACATCTACCGATCAGAGCAGCCGCCTGCTATGGTTCTCATTCAGACATCGGATGAATTCGACCTACCTAAAAAGCTAGTGTCAAAACTTCTTCTACCGTCGGGACTTGAATCCTAGGATCTCCCAGTCAGATGCACTACAGTGACATCAGTTGATAACCTGAGCCACCTTCGTCGGTAAATGAATAAGTATGTTTCTTCACCATCATAGCGCTAAGTAATGACATTAAAGACAAAAAAGAGGGCTTTTTTGTTGAACATTTCAAAATTGTGGTTTATAACTCCCTCTTTTAATAACTCCTTCCTCATTTACGACCTTCCTCATCTACGACCTATTTCTGACAAACTCATTTACTCCACCACACTCTTGACAATATTAACTTAATAACTGCTATCGCTTATAATGATGAAAATTAGTAAATGTTTTGAGAATATTAAAAGCTTATGGCGATGCATTCAGTCCTGTCACAAGTACAGTCTCATATTGGGAGCTCCTCTTCGTTACTAGAATTTTGCGCGCTTGCGGTAATCATAGGTAGTACACGAAAAAATTAAGTGTTTTGTGTACAGCAAAACTCGTAAGCCATGACAGGAACAAACCTCAATCTCGCACAACTCTTGAAAAAAGTCCATGTTTTTAAATTACATTTGAATATATTTTCTTGCGCGGAGAGGCTTTGAAAGCCGAATTGGATTTCACGAAAGAAATTGAATTCGGATGTCCCTGAGAGGACGTGGGGCTATTTTTATCTGTCGGGGACTGTACTTCTAATGGACTTCCGCCGAGGGGTGGTCTACCGTGTTTATGGGATTTCGTCGAGGTGCTCACTTGGGGGCGAACAACTAGATGTTTTTTGCGAGATACCCTGTCGAGAGCGTGGCTGTAAGTAGCACAGCCAATTTACCAATTTTCTGATTAAATTTCGGTCTCCATTTCCTACTCCAACATTAAGTTCTTCCTTTCCGGTGGCATTTTCCTCCTCGCACATACATTTGTTTTGTGGTGAGAGGAACAGAGTCAATTGCTCGAGCGAAAGACGTAGTCAGTTGTCTGCTGTTTGATTTACAAAGAAAGTGATCAAAAGATAACTGGTAGTGTTTGACGATGTTAAAAGAGATGGTCTCCAGAGGACTCTGTTCCTATACAATTTCCTTGCTAGGCTCTTTCCAGCAGCAGATAATAATATCAGTATATACTACAAAATTCTGGCATTTTCTGCGACGAGAATACTTGCAAAAAATATCGTTCAGAATTATGCTTTCTTAATAAGAGTTACGTAGTGAACGAGACAAATCTCCAGAGTAATAATGTTTACACAGTCTTCTTATGTATTTTATTTATTGTTGTTTGCATTTCGTAGACTTCTACTGGCGTATTGACTAATATGTGCACTATATAATTCTTAAAACTCTGTGGTGCTCTTTTACTTGAATTTTGATGTAACTGTTATTCTCTTGAGCCTCCTACAACATCGAAGAAATTTCCTGTATAATTGTCAATTTACCTTGCTCCACAGTTCTTTTTGGATATTCAGTATCAGACAGACGTTGCCTGGAAGAAAATCATAGCTTATATTGATTTTAATATTATTATCCTTTTATACTGTATTTTTTTCACCGGCATTTGATATTATGGATAGTATTCGTTGTTTCACAAAATGAATGAGGGGAAAATCCACAACACTTCTTGGGGTATCTCGTTATTGAAAACTAGTTGAGTGTTGTTGGGGAAGGGAATTAGACGTGAAAATAACGCATAGAAAAAGCAGTTCTCCTTTAATTCAAGTGTATAAACACCAGGAATGCATTTTGCAAGACGTGGACCTGCAGTACACGGCTCACAAAACAACCGCTAGTTCACGCACTGTGGGTAGTCATGCAGGCTGGGTGGGTCTTGCTCTCGCTCTGCTTCAGCAAACAAGAAAATGTTGCTGGGAACGTGAGGTTTCCTGTTTTACAACTTACAACCATCGGTTTTTTGTATCTTTAATTTATGATTTAAATATTTCACCTCGATTATTAATTTATTCTCTACTTATTATTTTGTCTAATGAGTAAATTTTGATTATTATTGATTATTTATTTATTGTTTGTTTGTTTATTTATTTAATATTTATATATATTTATTAATATTTATTAATTCAATTATTAATATTTATTTATGTATTTTAAACTGTAAGTAAAGTTTTGTAGGAACGCATCTACAAATACAGAGGAGATCGGGAGTGGTTGGTAACAGTTGGTAGTTTCTATTTTTTACGCAATTTCGATTTAAATTTGACAAATTTGATTATATCAATTGAAACTATATTCATTTGGCTATATTCGTATTAAGGTATTTTTTATTTACGAATAATGCCGAACTTTAAAAGTAGTGAAAAGTCAAAAAAACAAGAAGTGCGAACCAACCCCTAGTGCCATGGGGCAGGTTGGCACTAGCAGAAGGTAGATTGGCAAACTACTTGCGTGAGAGTGTGGAGAAATAAATCAATGTCAAAATCAATCATTTTTCAATGTTTTTACCCAAATAAATGTACACAATTTTCTCGCCGTTTGATTTTGCTGATCAGCCTCATGTTTGCAGCTATTCAGTTTTTGTAGTTACAAAATTAAGAATTAAAAACACAGTCTAAATTTTATTGAATCTTTTACGAGTAAGTATTTTCAATAAAATATTCTGCTTCTTTTCTTGGAACATTGAGTAGATGGCTTCATTTAATTGTCACCAATTTCACGTTAAAGACGAAATTGCGACATGTGAGGAAGACAAAGTTGCAGGTTTAAGCTACGTACAAAAAAAGATAAATTTTTAAAAATAAATGAATGATGAGTTTTCCGGAAAACATCACCAGTTCATAACAAAAAGTAAAGAGTTCTTTCATGAAAACTGCAAAAGTTCAAATTTGTTTCGATGTTTTCTTACCATTACAATATTGAAGGTACAGATTTTTCTTCAATGAAATTTGCTTTTTAAAAACAGATCTTTAAACAAGACTCTGAACAATGTTTCGAAAACATGAGTAGTTTTCGCGTAATTTTGCATGACATACAGACCATTATAAAACAATTTTTTCTCACAAAGTCTCTAAATTTTAAATGAAATTTACTCCGCTATAGCAAAATACACTAAAATGACGAGGATCTCATTTTCGTTGTTCACGGTAGTTTTGAAAATTGAAACAAATTGAGATATTTGCAAAAGAAGAACATTCACGATGGAATATTTTTCCGTAATTAAATATATTCTAAAATATTATATCGTTAAATAAGGTGAAGTACAATTTTTTTAAAGTATGAGTAGTTTTTGTGTAACTTTTGCTTGAAGTAAAGGCATTGAAAAAACATTTTCTGAAATGAATTTTCAATATATTTCTTTAAATGAATGAATTTTCAATATTTTTCTTTAAATATCTCTTCCAAATAGAGCAAAATACGCTTATAAAGATGGTACAGGTCTCATTGTCAATGAACTATCTGTATTTTTGAAAATTTCAAAAAATAATATTGCACAACTACAATGTTGATTACACTACATTACATTTTTCCATAAAATCTTTTAAAACTAGATGTACTTGAGAATTGCACAGACTTTCTCGTATAAAGTTTTCTAATTTCCTTGGTGTGGTCTGACTTTAAGGTCTTGCTCCATTCTCTGGTCAGCTGCCATCTATAATCGCCCACAGTACATTTTTTTGACATTTTATAAACTTTGTGCTTTCCTAGTAGTACCGAAATATTACTTCAAGAATATTAAAGAATAAAAACTCGTCCTAAATAGAAATGTTCATTGAAAAATTTGAAGCTGTTTTTAAGAAAATGGCGATTAAGCATTACTGTAAATGCTCTTTTTCACAGGAATGTATTGAGTTTTCGAAATAGTTCAATTGAAGTCAATTGAATCACTTCAACTCACAAATGTAATTATGCATACAAATCAATGGAAATGTCCATTCGTCCACGTCGTGAGATGTATTTCAAAAGAATTACATTTTTGTAATTTTTGAAAAAACAAATAAATACACCGAAATGAACGTCATATTAAACAGTGCAACTAACACTATCCATTGTAACAATTTGAAGAAAAAATTTGGAGCCATTTTTGAGAAAATGGCGTTTGAGCGTTACTGATAATGCAAAATTTTGAGCACACGTTTACAGAAAACTGTTGAATTTTTGAGAAATTTTATTTGATATTATTTAAAGCACATGTACTCATAATTATAATAATGTGAAGAAATAGCCTTTAATAAAAATATTACTGACGTGAGAGACAAGTCAAAAAAATTTAATTTTTGAAATGTTGTCATGGTATAGGGTTCGTTTGGCATTAACCCTACCAAAAATTTAAAGAAATAATTTGGAGCCGTTTTTGAGAAAATCTTGTTTTTGTTATTTTCTTAAATTGCAAATATTGCACACACTATTGCACGAAAACTACTAAAAGTTACAAAAATGTACTACATGAACTTATTGAAAGAACTAATTATGGACAATAAATTTCATTTGAAGGAAAAATCTCCGTCTTCAATTTTGTAGTTATAGGAAGACGCCAAAGAAATTCAAACTTTTGCAATTTTCGAAAATTCAGAATTAACCGTGGAAATAAGTGTATTTTGTTCTATTCGTACAGGAAATTTAAAGAAAAAATTTCAGGCCGTTATTGAGAAAATTTTGAAAATGTCCGAGGGGCTTCATGTAAAGTACCGCCAAATTTTAAAGAATGTTTTTCAAAATTTCAAAGCTTATTTATTTATTTATTTATTTATTTATTTAGTAAAAACAGTCAAAAACTGTATGTGACGTAAGGGGGAGAAAATCATCTGCGCACGCTTTCTTGAGTTTCAGAATCCCTTCCCAACAATTTAACTATTAATAGTTGAAAGATTAATAATAATAATAATAATAATAATAATAATAATAATAATAATAATAATAATAATAACAAATTTAAAAAGCGAGAGATTAACATTTCAAAAACTAGATATTTTCGTTTTGCCAAATTATAGAAAACTTATTTTTAACGGTAAAGAAACGAACAGACTTGATTTTTCTGTATTGTTAACAAAATAGAAACTCACCCTAAGCTCTACTACCACTACAAGCAAAGGAAAGTTCAACAAAACGTGCGCATAGTGAAGCTACATTTACGTCCAGAAGCAAATCAAGGGGCCATCTCAGCATTTGCTCAATGGATCAGGGAAACTGGACAAAAACCTGATCGAGATGGGGGTCATTGACCCGGAAGTACATTATTTGTTACAGGTTATATTGAGTCTTTTTTTTAAATGTTACAATGCAAATGTAAACTAATTCATTATACTATATCTTGCTTTTGTTAAAGTAAACATTATGTTCCTTTTTGGCGATCAGTATAGTCTCTAATTGTATAGAAACAGTTTTGCAGCAGAAAAGATTTTACTTTTAATTTAAATTTGTGTACCAATTTTAATTGTTTAATTTCATCTGGCAATGCATTGTAAAGTAGCGTAGATGTATTGTATGTGGATTTCTTGTAGTGAGCTGTTGATACTGACACTTGATGAAAGCTTCAACTAGAGTCACATCGACTAGGGATTCTTCAATTTGGAAGAGATCGTACGTATGCTTTAGGCACTAGTAGTGTTCACAGACGGACGGACGGACTGTCTAACGGACGGACGTTTTGAAAAAAACACTTTTTCGGTTTCAGGGGACCCCAAAACGTGTATTTCCGTTGAAATCTCGAAGTCCATTTTTCGGAGCATAACATAACTTTCTCTATACTACTGATATTACTCCGTATATACGTATGTATACGAGAAAGTAAACAGTAGATATTTAGATAAAGTAACGTATTAAGATATGCATAATTTGGGAGTATTTTTTGCTTGAAATAAAGATAGATGGTCGTCCAGATTCGTTCTATTTTCTCCAGAAAAGGTATATCCTGACCGATCTGAACAAACTTAAGAACCTACGAGTATTTTGGTTGTAGTCATACTTTACATGACTATATTTTCAAAATTTACAGAAAAGTTACAATTTTTTAATTAAACTTTGCTTTTGAAGGACCAATAAGGAAATGTGATTTTACATCTAATTTTCGTTGAACTGTATATTTTCGAAAATTTCAAAAGTAAGAAGTATATGATGTAGCACTACTAGTTTTAGATTGTTGTGATGCTCTTTTAAATAAACTGTAATTAGTATATACATCTAGGCTACATTTAGTAAACATTTTTGGTAAATAAACCTACGCAGATATAGACATGAAAAATAAAGATATAAATATATGAATTATTTATATAATATTATATATAATTTATATAAATATTTATTTATATAATATGGAATCGCGTAATTGAAACCCAATAGATTGTTGACTCTTCACAAAATGCGATGACTTCTGGGAACATAGTGGACCTAATCTTCGATAAATACGGTGTTAAATTGCTACAATACGGTGTACTTAATTACAACAACCACAGGTATCAGAATAATTAAATTGTGTTCCTCCATGGGACGTAGCAGCAATCGCAAAGTCTCCCTAAACTGGTTTCGCTGTCCCTAAAGAACCGCTGAACCCAGTTTGAGATCCTACTTCTGATAATACAGTAAATTTTGAAATGAAATGAGATTATATTTAGTATTGAAGAAATTAAATTATGTCCCTTTCTATTCATTGTAATGAATTATTAATTTCGGAGTTTGACGAAAACAACCTACATTTCATACAGCTGAGGTTGCTTTTAAATTAAACTTAAGTCATCTTGCGGAAATATATTTAGAGACTCAACTGATACGTAAGAAGAACTAAAACGACCGTTGTTTTATCTCGGTGTTGATACCTTTCGAAACAAAACTATGTTTGACGAGAACTGTTTCATATGGAAATGTTTTGTCTCATTATCTCAACGAATATCTAAAACATAGGCATTTGCACAGCCATTTCGGTCTCGAATAATACTCAGAATATGAGATGTTATGAAAGGACAAAAGGTAGATTAAAAGGTTACTGCTGTTCCCAGTTCATTAATTAGCAATTTTTTTAAATGCGTTGCCGAACAGAAATTGGATATTTGAAGTCTCAAGTTGTAGACGGAAAATATGAACTATCGTATTCTGAAGAACGGATTACGCGTGCGTTTTACGAACGTATCATTTCTTTCTATTTCACTTCTTCACGATCATCATCAAAGAAAATCCTTTTGGTATTTATGTCTTAGTATTCCACTTGTGCCTATTTTAATTAGTTTTATATCCGCACTCATTTTCAGTTTTTTGTACCTTCCGCGTTTCAGTGCTGCTTACCTCTATTCCTCTCCATCCCCTTTACGGACCTTTATTTTCCCTCACGGTCCTAGCGGCAATACGCTCTTTGTCTCTATTAGCAACCGGTTCTAAATTTGATCTTTTCATTCCCCCAATTCGGCGCGTGTTGCTCTTATTTCCACCACCATTTCTATTAGCTCTCCCTCGCTTAACCTTTTCTACCAAACGAAGCGGTGCTTCTCTTCGCTCAACTCCACGGAAATACATTCGTGCCAACGCTCACGTCCCCCCAGCACACGCACGCCCGTCATTCTTCGCCGATGCTAAAACGGACCTATCGCGACCTGAAAAAAAGATAACCTGTAATCCTCGCGATCTATCACAATGAACTCGTCGATGAGCACTGCCGCGTAACATTCCGCGCCGCTGGCCATCATCACAGGCCATGGCGTCTGCTTAACCGACAAGAAAACCAATGAGCGCCAAAGCGGCGCAAGTGGACCGGGGGGGCGCAGCCGAGGGGAGGAACGAGGGCGGGGGGTGCCGGGGCGGGGCGGGGCGGGGCGGGGCGGGGCGGGGCGGGGCGGGGAGGGGCGGGGCGGGGCGGGGAGGGGCGGGGAGGGGCGGGGCGGGGCGGGGCCGTGAGGGGGCGGGGAGGGGGCGGGGAGGGGAGGGGAGGGGATGGGAGGGGATGAGCGGGGAGGGGCGGGGGCGGGGGCGGAGGTGACGGCGCGTGGCGCGGCGCCTGCAAAATTGAACGAAAAGAATTCGCTGCACCTGCGCTGGGGCTGTTGACGTCGCGTTGCTCGTTAATGAGCGCCCTTGCGCTGCCGGGATGTGTCGCTGCCGGGATGTGAAAGCGACTCTGCCCCTGCCCCTATATGAGTGTGTCTATCTGGCCCGGTTTTTTGTTTCGTCTGCCGAATGTATCTTCCACTCTTGTACTCATTCCGTGTTCTATCACACCATTCGTTTCGTTCATCCCTTTCTTTGGTCATTTCCTGTTCCTGAGGGTGCCCCGTCGCCTGCTCTTTATTGACTTTCGATTGTATCCCCGCGTTTCTCCTCGCATTCATCTTTGCCTACCTCTTCACATTTCTCTTCATCTTTCTCTTCATATTCTTCGGCTGTCTCCTTGTCTTCCTCATCGTATGTAACTCCGCTTTTTACGCATTTTCATCTGCCTCTTCCTTTGTCACTCTCTTTGTCTACTTCTTTCTCTGCCTCTCCCTCTTTCTCTACCTCTACCTCTTCCTTTATCTCTTCCTCTACCTCTTCCTTTACCTGATCCTCTGCTTCGTTATCTACCTCTTTCTCTTTCTCTGCCTCTACCGTGTTCCTCTTCGTCTACCTGGTTCTTATTCGTCTGCTGCGTCCCTCTTCGTCTGACGCGCTCCTCTTTGTTTTCTCTTTGCATGTTTTCTCTTTATCTCCTTCCTCTGCCTTCACAATGTGCTCCCTTCTTCTTTGTCTTTACCTTCACCTTATTCGTCTAGGACTTCTCTCCAGGCCCCTTATTACCTGACACCGTGTTTTTGTTTTCTTATTGTTCATCTCCGAAGGAACGCCAGAAAGGACTCGACAAGTAAACCGAGAGGGAACGCAGGAGAAAACGCGGGAAGGTACGAGGGAAGGGAGGCGGGAAAGGACTCGAGATTGAATGCGCGGGTTGGCGAGGTGGGCTGGGGTGCAAGGATGCGGGGACGGGAGCGAGAACGGGAGCGGGTTCGGGAGCGGAGGCTGAGGAGGCGGAGATGGAGGCGGCCGCGGAAGCAAGGAGTCGAGCGACGCCGCGAGCGAGGTCAGGAGCGGTGGTAAAGAGAGCAGGGCGGGGGCGTGGGGGGAGCAGGGTGGGGGTGTGACGGGGGCGTGACGGGGGCGTGACGGGGGCGTGACGGGGGCGTGACGGGGGCGTGACGGGGGCGGGGCGGGGGCGGGGCGGGGCGGGGAGGGGGCGTGGCGGGGGCGTGGCGGGGGCGGGGCTGGGGCG
This sequence comes from Teleogryllus occipitalis, assembly GCA_011170035.1. NCBI lineage: Eukaryota > Metazoa > Arthropoda > Insecta > Orthoptera > Gryllidae > Teleogryllus > Teleogryllus occipitalis. The sequence goes on along the minus strand of BLKR01015760.1, from coordinate 9,714 downwards.
TGGCGGGGGCGTGGCGGGTGCGGGGCTGGGACGGGGCGGGGGCGGGGCGGGTGCGGGGCGCTGCGGACAACATCAAAGCCGCGTCGTTCCGCGTGGCCGGGGCGCGGAGCTGCGCGCCACTTAGCCGCGGTCGGCGCAGCGTGCACGTGGACGCGCGGGCAATGCAGGCGAGGGCGATGAGCGAACGCAGGCGCTGGACATCGCTCGCCGTGAGGGCGACCAGCGCGCTCGCCGTAATCGCTCCGGGGTACTCATGGGTTATTCACCCTCTAACGGCCAACCTTCCGTCGCTGGAAAGAAGTCCACGGGGAAGAAGAAATATATAAGGAAGTGTGTCCTTGATTAGAGCAGATTAGTGGTTGTCCGGGACGTATTCTGGGTACAGTTGCTGACGTTTCAGTCGTCATATTCGTTAATTCGCCCTGAAGAAGGTCGGGGTATTAGGACCGAAACGGTGGTGACTGCACACGAAGTGGTGACAGCCGGTCATCGAAGAATCTTTTTAATCCGGCTGCTACATGTTCTTCGTTAGGGTAGTCCACGTTTTAGGGTGAAATAAGTATCGTGTTTGCTCTTTCTCAATGTTCAACCTAGCGCCGGAGGGAAAAATATGTTTGTCAGAATGGTATTGATGATGGCTCTAAGCATTTGCTGTATTCCTATTTTAATAACCTTCGTATCGAGAATGTGAAGGCTACCACATTTATAATTTTGTGTTTTTCTCAATGTATACGCAATGGATGTATACGCATTAGATGAAATTACTGGACTTTTTGTGAGAAGGTGATTAGTGACTTAATTGCACACATGATGGATGTTGGAATGATGTGATTAAGCAACATTTAAATAATTAGAGCTCTTTGAAATGTTCTGAGAATGTTATATATTTAGGGTGATTAAGCGCTGGTATGAAATGAAGGAAGATTACTGACGATGATTTAAATTTCAATAAGTAACCCATCAGATGTGTGAAGAAAATGTTTACAAACCGGAATCTTCAGAGTTCGTAAGAAAATGCCATATGGTGTGTTTAATATATCAATGCACTTGGAGGAAAAACCTGTAAAATTGTTCACATTTACAGTCACACAATTAATATAAACAAACCAAATGTGTGAAAAATTACCTTTAATAATAAAACTAGGTCACTTAACAAATCGAAAAACTATAGATTTTTAACCATTGTAGAATTCATGACCATTGATGAAATAAGGATGTGGTTCACTGGATTGGTCAATTATAGTCAATGAAACAATTTTTTGCCAACGTTTTGGAATAAACATACAGAAACGTACGAAAAACAAAAACAAGACATGAAAACAACTATTTTAAAAATGTTTTTAGATAGTTGTCTTCATGCCTTGTTTTCTGTTTTTTTTGTACTGTTGCCCTGGTGAAGGAACTATAAATGCAAAAACGTTGGCAAACTAATTATTTCATTGACCATAATTGACCAATCCCGTGAACCACATTCCTTATAGTTTTTACCGTTGAATTCTCGGTGATGCATTCCGACATTTAATTTATGTAACATTCATACGTCACACAATATGCAGTAGAGTTATGCCAGTTTAAAGAACGATGTACAATGCATTGGAAAAGTGAACCAGCCCTTCGTAACTGAAGCAGAAATGTCATATTTTATGATATTGCTTTTACTATATTTAAATTCCTGTACATTCTAGATGTTAAAAATAGCTACAAATAGCTCTCTCCCTCTCCCTCTTCCTCTCTCTCCCCCTCTCTCCCTCCATGAGGGAATTTTTATCTTAATATTTATCTCAAACACAAAATAAGCAACATATATTGAGAAAATTGTTTCAAAATGCTCAAAATATGGTGGCTTCTAAAGCCAACGGGTACTTTTAGAACTTGGATACTCGAATACGGTATTTCCAGAAGACCTCCAGTGACGGACCACAGATTTATGGCACTATAAGGGACCCTTGGACAATTTTCCTGTTGTTCTACAAATGCAGCTGGCTGTTCGCCTTCGGCCGTGAATTGCAAATGATGTGGTTAGTGGAAAGATGAGGCGGGTGGCGTAGGTCTCTTCGTTCGCAATGAGAGCAATTCCGGCCCCGATGTTTTTCCTTGGCCCCGTCTCCCCGCCCCGCTACCTCGCCTCCCTACCTTTCCATCTTCCCGCCACCTCGCCTTCCCACCCCGACTCCCCGCCCTGCCCGCCTCTAGCGCTGCCCGTCTCCCCGCCGCGTCCATCTCCCCGCCACTATCCGTCTCCCCGCCATGACCTGTCTTCCCTCCACGATACGTCTCCCCGCCACGATTTGTCTCCCCGCCATGACCTGTCTCCCCGCCACGATCTGTCACCCCGTCATGACCCGTTTCTCCAACCCCGTCTCCCTGGATCCTCTCCCCTGCCCCTTTCCCCCACCTCGTTTCCCCGGCCCCGTTTCCCCTACCCCGCCTCCTCGATTCCCACTCCTGGCCCCGTCTCCCCGACCCCGTCTCCCCGACCCCGTCTTCCCGACCCTGTAACGTCCCCACCCCGTCTTCCTACCTCGCCTTCCCAACCCCGACCTGTGCCCGGAGCGGGCCGGGCGTACCCGCACGCCAGCCCGGCGCAGACGCCGGTGTGCGGGGAGTGTTTCGGATCTGTCCTCGTGCTGCAACCTGATTACCGTGCCGGTTGGCGCCATGAATACGAGATGCGCATCCTGCTATTCAGCTCTTTGTGGCGGTCCGCGCGCCCGGTCTCCAGTGGCTGCCCGGATGCGGCGTTCGTCGCAGCCGTTCCAGCCCCGTGCCCGCCTCCATTCCCGGAGCTGCAGTCGATGACATGACATGCCACCGACTTTGCCTGTCGCCATACCCGTATTGTTAGAAGTATTGTCAGAGCTGACATTGTCGTCACGTTACATTTACCTTTTTCGACATTGTCATGTCATCGACATCACATCACCGACATCAACGGCCGCCTTTGTTACTATAAACGTTTCTGTGATTTTTCTCACTTTCAATCGTTGACTTCGAGCAGCTATCGTTCACCATCGCCACATCTCACCCAATTCAAATCATTCCTTGTCTCCATCATTGTCACAGAAACTGTCGTTTCTCCCATTATCTTTTAACTTGGCGTCATCATCGCCGTCTGTCACCGCCGATTCTCTCTCCTATTCCTTTCACGATTTGAATGGGTATTGCTGTTTCCGTTGTTCTCGCTGTCACCGTCATTGACAAATCACCTTCGTGTTCATCGATATCTTCACTTTCACAATTACCATTACCGTCACAGTCACTGCCCCCGCGACCGTCACATCTTCGCCGTCATTCTTAGTCACTGTCACCGTTACCGTTACCGTTACGTCAACTGTCACAGTCGAGCGAATCACCATATTGCAGTGATCTACTAGTATTCCAGTGAATCACCGTCACCGTCAACATCATCGCCTCAGTCACTCCTATTTCTGTTACCTCATTACCACCGCCTATTTGTTTCTTGTAGTAGGTTCCTCCCTTTCTTTGCCGCCCGATTTCTGGTCTACCTCGCCTTTCCGTAGTTTCCAATTGGCGGCGACACCGCCACCGGCCTTCACTACGGACTCTGCTAGGCCACTTACATACTAGTTCTTTCCTACTCTTTATAATTCTTCATCTTTACGTTCCGTTTAACTCCAAAAGAAATTCCGAACTTCCTTCACTTTTCACCTCCGTCTCAACAATCATGAGGTGTTTTCTCGCTTCTACTGTCCACTCTCGTACCACAATGTCTGCGTTACAGACTTCTTAACTAAATATGAGTACGTTATGGGTACTAAATACAATATGTACATGAATACACTTTTTAGTAAACAATTGACGGAAAACATGAAGAAAATTGATATGACAATGCGGGGAGGTGGACGTCGGGGCTAAGACTTGAATATTATGCAAAAGAGGACATAAAAGACGACGGACTAAAGGGAAGGAAACATAGAGAGCACGAAATTGTCTAAAGATGATGCCGACTCAAATAGTGAGGTTAATAAATGGAATGTAGACCGTAGAAGTCAAAGAAGTTTTTACATTTTTGTAGATGCATTACGCTAACATCTTAACCTCGTCATCATTTCACGAAACGAAAGACATGCAAACAAAGGTGTCATTTGAATGAAAGGCAACTTGTATGCCTACAGGGCGTTGAATCCATAGGTGATGTACTAAAATGTTTCACATATACCTTTGCGATTGATTGATTCCGGTCACGTCTACTGCTAAGGTCATTCGTCCTGTAAGTGTAGTGCATGTTTTTATCGCGGTAAACGGTGGTGTTCTGCTGGATCGCAAGATTCGGCGCTGACCTACATCTTGGCTCGCCTGGTTTTCCCTAACCAGATATCTCCCTCCAACGGGGCACCCCCCAACCAGGAAGAGCTCTAAGCTCCCGACTGGTTTCCCGATATGTGTGGTAGTGTAGTGCATGTGGGTGTAAGTATGTAAGGGGTGAAAAATAGGACAAGGATGAGGAAGGAAAAATTGCGCACTGTCCGTGGTCCGTTTGTTATGGTACTACTCCGGCATTCACCAGGTATTGATCGGAGAAATCATGGAAAACTACCGATCAGAGCAGCCGGCCTCTAGAATTCTCCTCGAGACGACTGAATTCGACCTAGCTATCTAGATAGTATCGAAACTTCTGGCACCGTCGGAACTGGAACCGTAAGTCCGTCCGGACAGAGGTACTCAGTGACATCAATTGATACCTTGAGCCATCTAAGTCGGTTTATACTTCTGCAAGGAGGCTTTATAGACCCGTAAGACAATCAATGAAATGTGATGAGCGGGATTTCCCCTCCCCTCTCTCTCTCCCTCTCCCTCCCGCCCTCTCTCCCTCTTTCTCTCTCTTTTCCCACGTTCTGGCAAGACATTTGTGACACATTGTGTGCAGCTCTCGGTTCTTTGCCCATCGTAATCAACGCAGTTCAACCCAAGATTTTTCTTTTTTGCATCCTCACTTTTGTAAGCGTCTCACTGCATTTTGGTTTCGCATCGCTAGACAAACACTATTGCTCCTGTTGACAATTTACCTGCCGATCCCACCTCTTCTTTTGTTTCTTCTATATTCTTCTTTATCCCTTCCATTATTGTTGCTTCTGCATTCATTACAATGATGTGCTTGTCTCCATGTAAATAGATATTCGATTCCTTATTCCTAGAGTACCTTCTCTTCTACATTACCAACGTGTATGCACCTCCTAAATTTTAACACTCCAAAGAATCTTTGCGTTTCGCCTCATCTCTATTCCTACTTCATTTTAAACTCTGTCTCCACTCCCTCAGTTCTCCAACCACATATATTTCCGTCTTTTATTCTATCTCTTTATTCTCTCCTTTCACATGCTTTCTAGCCACCTCCACTCTTCTCCATCTGCCCCTTTTTAATATTGTCAGACCTCTCATACTTCTCTTCATTTCACGCTTCTTGAATCTTGTTCTCAACCTTTTGTCCCTTCTCGTTCGCCACATCGATTTCATCCTCATTCTTCTCGACCTGTTGCATTGTTTTCGCCGTCTTCGTACATCTCTCGGTCATCTCGCTCGTTCACTTCCATATCTTTCTTTTTTCATCACCTCTTCTTTCTTACACATTTCTTCTTTTATCACTTTTCTTAATCCTTGCATGTTCTTATCTTTCACCATCACTTCCTTTTTCTCCCCCGACTTACCAATTCCCAATTTCATCACCATTGCTGTCTTCGTCACTTTCGTGTTCATCCCAGTATCAATGCTGCGTGTTTCGTTGCTTCCGCCCTGTACGGCCTCTGTTCTCCTCGACCCCAACAGCTCCCACTTCCGCAACGCTTCCATCGCTCTACTGCTTACGAGTCGCTCTTGCACGCGCGACACAACCACAGAGCCCTTCGCCTGTAGCGAGTACACGCAGCTGTTCCGTGGCGCCCTCGTATTCCTGCTATTTCTCACTTCACCCTTCTCTCCCTGCGCACCAGTCGCCAAAGCCCCACGACCCCCCCCCCCACATAAAGCGAGCAGGAATCGCATTGTGTACAAGCTGTTGCTTCTGTTGTAAGACAGCGTGTCGAGAACGAAGCAGCGCGTGTTCGAGAGCATTCTATTTACCGGCAAGAGGCATTCCCGCGTGCCGGTGTGTATTGGATTTCAGCCTAGGAGGATCCAGTTGAAGCGATTTTTCGGTCAGTGCATTTCCCAAGTCGTTTGTCATAAACGACAAAATTATAGCTCCACTTCAACGAAGGAAATCTTGTCTGAAGAGAATTTTGCCGCAACGACACTATGATTTTATACTTCATTGCTGTACTCAAATAATGGTTCTCAATTTTTTTCATGCGTTAACTCTATCTTTAAAAGATAATGCGTTTTGGAATGTATAATAAAAAACAATACACAGGTTGATGAGTTATAATGAAAAATATCTCCATTTTCATTGCTTTTTTACAATGTATGCAGCATCTTCTGCCCCGTAGGCAATGATTTAGACCTCGTCTACATTCTATACATATAAAATATGACTGCCTGTGATTTCAAAATAACTGCTTTTTTAATCACATGTGTGTATTTAGATGATATAAAAACCATTTCATTTGTTTTTTAAATTTTTCTCTGTCTGTTTCTCCAAGATAATATCTGGAATGAGTAAACCGATTTCGATGCTGTTTTTAGTGAAAGGTGGATTGTTTAGGATTTTCTTCGAACTTTCTGTTATATAAAGAAAATATGTTTTGTTTTTCATATAAAGAGATTCAGCAGATTTTCTCCAAAATTGATATTCCCCGATCGATCTGAACTAACTGTAGGCTTTGGGAGTTTCATATGGATATTTTGATTTTTGAGTGTACTTTACAAGAAGCCTCAAAAACATTTTCAATTTTTTTCACTAAATTGACACCATTTTTTTTATTAAACATAATCCTCCGATAGCGCAAAAGACCTTTAAGAGAACGGTCCAGGTCTCATGTTAGTTACAATCCCTGATTTTTCCAAAAAATTGCAAAAGTGCATTTTTCTTGCTACAAATACAATATTGAAGATATAGATTTTCTCCTCAATAAAATCGAATCTTTAAAGATCATGAAATAAAGTGATATACGTTTTCCTCTAATTTTTCGCGAATTGTAAGTAAATTAAATTTTTTAAACACTTTTCTTCTCAAAAACCACTCCAATTTTTTTCTGCAGATTATCCACTCATATGTATCAAGGGACAGTAAAAAATATGATGCCAGTCCCATTTCCGGCGAACTCTCTGTATTTTCAAAAATTGCAAAAGTAACTTTTCGAAAATACAAAATTTAAGATAAAGATTTTGGCCTCAGACAAAGTCTGTTCTAAAAAGTCAGTACTTTAAAATGGTAATGTAATTTTTTTTTGAAAAGATGAGTAGATTTCACGTAATTTGTATCTGAAATTTATGCAATAAAAAAAAATAATCTCAAAAAAACGGATCAAATTTGTTCATTGAATTTTCTCTTCGTATGTAACAACGGACGGTAAAACATGTGGTGCTAGTCCCCTTTTCGTCGAACTTTCATTATTTTCGAAAATTGCAAAAATTGCGAGTTTGAAATGTTGGGTTGGTACAACTATGTTTTAAGCGTCGGCTCGTGTTTCAAACACGCGACGCTTTCGTAGCGTAGAGGCATGGCTGACGACGAGTTAACTCAGAGGACTTGAGTACGAGTCTCGGTCTGGAAATAAAGTTTGCTGGTTGAAAACACTTTTGCAGCATTATGTGTTAATATAATATACCAGAGCAGTAAGAAAGTAATTCGAGAAAGTATGTGCAGTTTTAGCACCACTAGTGTTTTCTTATGTTTTGTTATGATATAGGAAAGTTTTGCTTAATAACACTGCAGAGGCCCAATTTTCATTAAAACTCTGGAATATAAAACATTGCCAAAGTTCAAATATTTTCGACATCCGTGTAACTACATTATTAAGGGAAAAATTTATTTCTAAATCAATTCTTCAATATTAGGTCTTTAGTTCATTTCATTATGTTTTACAAAATATGAGAATTTTTCGTGTTTTTTAGATAATTTTAGGAGTGTCTAAACGAACTGAAAATTGATAATATATTCTAAATACCTGCCGTTGATGTGCTCAAATGGCTTAGTTTGTCACGCGCTTGAATGAAGAGCTGGATGTATCGGGGTCACATTCTAGTTGGTGCAAGACTTTTTCGGTTTCTTGAACATTCTTCTAAGTATAGATCTCAATACACTAAACTCCACTGCAAAAATGTATATAAGTTATAAAACTTTTGGATTTTCAAAAATTGATCTATATGAAATAGACAATGATGAAGAGTTAGTACGATAAATGTTACAATATTATGTTATTACGTAACCGTTACCATTAATACAAGAAATTACGTGTTTCGTAGAATTAATAGTTTTGTCACACATCGCCTCCAAAGTAAATGCTGTTTTCTCTACCGAATGACAACTATTTCGTGTTGAAAGAAGAACGTATTCCTGTATTCTGAACTAAAACATTGTGAGCATAGCAATATGACAGCACTTAGTCTCGTTCTAAATAGTGCGAAGGAGTCGTAAATTTGAAGGAAAATGCATTTGCTTATATCTTGTCAGTCGTCAGTTACGCATAGACGCTGTCGCACGCAATGGAGCTTGTGGATGCGAATTCGAGTAGAAAATCTATGATACTACAGGCGAGTTTATAGGCGTCCATGATCACTCAATCCTTATGTGATCGGATATTTTATGAGTCGACGCCCTGATCTCTTCTGCGCATCACTATATCTTTCCATTTTTATATACCGTGAAGAGATCTCACTCTTGAAGTTTATGTCATGGAAAATTCGAAACGCAAATACACTTCTTAATACTGTTTTCTAAGTTTCAGGAAACGCTAGAACTGTACATTTTTGCGACTATACAAAATACGTTCTCAATTCATGTCATTCACACTTTAGCTTTTATTCATCTTTTTATTATTTTTCATCTCACGAATTTTCGACCGAAAACTCTTATTGCCGACCCCTGGTAACAAAAAAGTACATAAATCTTGTTCCCATATATAGTAATTACATCATCTAACACGTGTGTGTAGTCAGAATCCATGTTTCTTGGATGGTTGATAACGAAGAATCGATTGATAGCAAAATGTCTGATTGTCCATCCGTTTGTGGTCAACTCTAGCGCAAAAAACGGTCAGTCGATTTACCCAAAATTGATAACCTCGATCGATTTCAATGAAATCGAAGTCGTCTGAGTTCGAAACGGATATTTTGATTTTGGGGGTACTTTAAAAGAAGACTCGAAAACATTTTCAAACTTTTCACAAATTTACACCAAATATTGTGACTATGTCCTCGGACAGCAAAAAGAACGCTTAAAAGAATGCTGCAGGTCTCATTTTCATTAAAATCCCTGTTTTTTTGAAAATTACAAAAATTTACACTTTTTTTCGGCGTCTTCCTAAAACTCATTATTGAACATTGAGATTTTTTCCTCAATGAAAGCGGTTTTCTAACATATCATGAAATAAGGTCATGCAGAATTTTTCGAAAATGTTAGTTTTTGCGTAATTTTGGGTAAAATATAGGCAGTCCTTAAACAATTATTTTCTCAAAAACAGCTCCATTTTTTTCTTCAACTTTTTCCCCGACGGATAAAAGTGACGCTTAAAAAATGGCACAATTCTCATTTTCATTGAATTCTCCGAATTTTCGATCGATCGATCGATTTATTTAACTTTTTACGTCATTTATTAG
>BLKR01015759.1:0-51995 GCA_011170035.1 Teleogryllus occipitalis | reverse complement strand
TCTTCTTTGTCTAATAATTTCCTTGAGTTCAAAAAATATAAATTGATCCCAAATTGAATTAGAATCGGTAAAAATGTTCATTTCTAGAATATTTGACTTCAATAAATTAGAGAATCCAATACAGGAGGCAGCTGATTAAGATCTCCAACAACTATAACTGATATTCCACCAAATTATTCATTCATACCCATAATTTGCCGTAAATTCATTCATACCCATAATTTGCGGGTCTCGTAAGAAAATTCCAACTTTAGTTAACGTTTGTCCCTGTGCTTTATTTATCGTCATTGCAAAAGCTAACTTTATGGGGAACTGTTTTCGACGAAGTTGGAAAGGCATTGTTGGATCCGATGGACATAAAACAATCCTAGGTAGTATTACTAACGTGCCTGTACCAATGAGCTCTGCTGTAATGCTATTTTCATTTAATGCCTTTACAATTAATTTTGCTCCATTCACCAAACAATTCTTGGGATTCAAATTCCTCACCAACATTACAATTGCATGGGTGTTGTATGGGTGTTGTATGAAAAAAGTGTTGTATGAAGAAACTATGAGAGTGTTGTATGAAGAAACTATGAGAGTGTTGTATGAAGAAACTATGAGAGTGTTGTATGAAGAAACTATGAGAGTGTTGTATGAAGAAACTATGAGAGTGTTGTATGAAGAAACTATGAGAGTGTTGTATGAAGAAACTATGAGAGTGTTGTATGAAGAAACTATATGAGTGTTGTACGAAGAAACTATATGAATGTTGTATGAAGAAACTATATGAGTGTGTACGAAGAAACTATATGAGTGTTGTGTAGAGAAACTATACGAGTGTTGTGTAGAGAAACTATACGAGTGTTGTGTAGAGAAACTATATGAGTGTTGTGTAGAGAAACTATATGAGTGTTGTGTAGAGAAACTATATGAGTGTTGTGTAGAGAAACTATATGAGTGTTGTGTAGAGAAACTATATGAGTGTTGTATGAAGAAACTATACGAATGTTGTATGAAGAAACTATACGAGTGTTGTATGAAGAAACTATACGAGTGTTGTATGAAGAAACTATACGAGTGTTGTATGAAGAAACTATACGAGTGTTGTATGAAGAAACTATACGAGTGTTGTATGAAGAAACTATACGAGTGTTGTATGAAGAAACTATACGAGTGTTGTATGAAGAAACTATACGAGTGTTGTATGAAGAAACTATACGAGTGTTGTATGAAGAAACTATACGAGTGTTGTGTAGAGAAATTATATGAGTGTTGTATCAATTAACTATATGAGTGTTGTATCAATTAACTATATGAGTGTTGTATCAATTAACTATATGAGTGTTGTATCAATTAACTATATGAGTGTTGTATCAATTAACAATATGAGTGCTGTATCAATTAAAAATATGAGTGCTGTATCAATTAAAAATATGAGTGCTGTATCAATTAAAAATATGAGTGTTGTATCAATTAAAAATATGAGTGTTGTATCAATTAAAAATATGAGTGCTGTATCAATTAAAAATATGAGTGTTGTATCAATTAAAAATATGAGTGTTGTATCAATTAAAAATATGAGTGTTGTATCAATTAAAAATATGAGTGTTGTATCAATTAAAAATATGAGTGTTGTATCAATTAAAAATATGAGTGTTGTATCAATTAAAAATATGAGTGTTGTATCAATTAAAAATATGAGTGTTGTATCAATTAAAAATATATGAGTGTTGTATCAATTAAAAATATGAGTGTTGTATCAATTAAAAATATGAGTGTTGTATCAATTAAAAATATGAGTGTTGTATCAATTAAAAATATGAGTGTTGTATCAATTAAAAATATGAGTGTTGTATCAATTAAAAATATGAGTGTTGTATCAATTAAAACTATTAGTGTTGTATCAATTAAAAATATGAGTGTTGTATCAATTAAAAATATGAGTGTTGTATCAATTAAAAATATGAGTGTTGTATCAATTAAAAATATGAGTGTTGTATCAATTAAAAATATGAGTGTTGTACCGAGAAAATATGAGTGTTGCATCAAGAAATTATATGAATGTTATTTTAATCAATTAGAAAAATTACGTTTAAGCTTGAAAAGTTTTTGAAAATATATTTTAAATAATAGTTTTAATTAAAAGTGATTAGTGATCAAAAAATATTATATTAACGGTGAGTTTAGAACGCCAATTTTTTTTGAAAAAAATACACACATGTTACTTACATGAAATAATATGAATTTCAGTGGAAATAATTTTAATGTTAGCGTCATTTCATTTATTTTATAGAACCCTACCTAATAAGTCATTACTATAATTCAATATTTAAAATAAAATTTTAATTAAACATTTTGTGAAATATCAGATCACTGTACCGCTTTTTATAAAGTTACGATAATTATGATCTGGAGTTCTAATTTCTACTTCAATTTTTTTCCAATTTGTTCCCAACATTCCAGTAGTGGCTCGTGGGTTTTCGCACCTTCATCAGGATACCGTCACGTCCACCTCCACCCGAGAGAAGTGGCTTACGGCATCAACTGATGTCACTGCAGTGGCTCACACCCGCAAGTCCTAGGTTCGAGTTTCAAAGTTGGCAAGATTTTCTACTCTAGATAGACGGCTAGATTGAATTCAGTTGCTGACTGGAGGAAAATTCTAGCTGCCAGATGCTCGGCTCGCTAGTTTATGTGTTTTTCTATCAATATTAGGCGAATGGCGCTGCAGTACTCTAACAAACGGGTCATTGATCGCGTGCGATCTTTCCTTCCTCTTCCTTGTCCAACTCTCTCAATACTTACGCACATACTTGTCGGGAGACCAGTCGGGTGCTTAAAGAGCTTGTCCTGGCTGTGGAGGTGTTGCGTTGATGGGAGATATCTATTTGTGGGAAACCGCGTTAGACGATGTTAGGTCAACGCCGGATCCGACTATTCAACGGGGGAAGATCATTGCGATAAAAGCATGCTTTACTCCTACGAAAATAATGACATCAGCAGTTGACGCGCTCGGAATCAATCAATGATGCTTTGTTTTCCGTGGCCAGGCTCAGGCCATGACACCTGCTCTTCCGCCTGAACACGCAAAGTCCGCTATGCTCATTTCACCGTCTGGCAGAGAATGTAGGTATCACTCGGGCGATGAAACAGGCGTGTTAAATTATTCTCAGAAGCTTTATTTAGACTTGAGGGTCTTTTACATGCAGTAATTCTACAACATGGGGCAGCCGTTTTTACTTCCCGTCAGACAGAAAGAGAACGAAGGATTTTTCGCACTTAAAATCGACAGATACGGATTAAATAATCAATAACAAAAATCCCCCTCCGTATATACCTGCACCGTCTTTGCCACTACATCCGTGTTTCGCCTCCATCTCCATCTTCCTCCGCCATGATCTCAATCTAAAAGACAGAGTCAAGAATTTTTATATTAGAAGAGAGATAAAATTAAAAGACGCATCACAAGGGGGGAAAGGTTAAAATGGAAATGGGGAGGACATATCAGCCGACTTGACCCAGAAAGATAGGCACACGCTCAGTCACCCACTGGGACTCAAGAGTAGGATGGAGAAGTTTAGGAAGACAAATGGCGAAATAGGTAATTTATGTGACCGCGTGGCAAGAGACAGGGTAAAGTGGAAAGAAGTAAGAAAGGAAACTCTGGAAAGAACACATTTTTAAATATATATTGTGATGAACCCGCCCTGCCACATACGTCAACGCACGCATGTGAGCAATGCGCGTAGCACACGGTGTGAATACCACGCAAAGGGGGGGGACACCGTCACACCGAAGTGTGTCGGTAATCAGATGACAGGTGTGCGCGTTAAATTTATAAATAAAGGGCGACAAACGGGTACTTACCTGACACCTGGCACCGGCATATGAGCACCTCAGGAGTGAGCACTCTGTGAGTGAGGGCATGCACTGTGTCCACTACTACTGCTATGTTATAATAACTACAAAGTCATGTTCTTTTATTTATTTATTTATTTATTTAACGTCAAAAAACAGTTCAAACTGCGTATGACGTGCTATGGAGGAAAATGAATTGTGTGCACATTTTCAAAATTTTGTGATCCCTACACTAAGTCATATACTACTTAAATTTAAAAAAACCCCTCCCATGTAATAAAATCTATTTTAAAAGATAAATAAGCAATAAATGGCTCTTATCCATGTTGTCCTTCGGAATAATACTTCCTGTCGCGACAACATGGAAACGATAATTTGAATAATTGTATTTCCCACTGAATTCTAGAAGACGTGCACAGAAAATCAAGTTACATTTATGTCAAGAAGCAAAACAAGGGGCCATCTCAGCATTTGCTCAATGGATCAGGGGAAACTGGACGAAAAACCTGATCGATATGGGGGTCATTGACCCGGAGGCTGTAGTACAATAGTTGTTACAAGTTGTTTATACACATTTATACAGTCCAAATGGTAAATAATGCATTATGTATCATTGTTAAAATTAATGTTACTTTTTTTGTGATGCTCAGTAAATCATCTCTAAATGTATAGAAACAGTTATGCAGCAGAAACGATTTCACTTGGGATTTAAACTTTTTCTATCGAATTTAATCGTTTAATGTCGTCTGGCAAAGTGTTGTAAAATAATGTACATGTATTTTATGTGAATTTTTTGTATTGAGCTGTTGATACTGTCACCTGATGAATATGATTTCTACGTCGAGTGTTATAGTAATAGACATCGGCATTTTCTGAAAATATATTCCCGTCCTTAAGCAAGTCATTTTTGACAAAAACAACCGATTCGTAAATAAACAGACAAGGTAATGGTAAAATTCCTAGATTAATGAAGAGAGGCTTACATTAATCACGTGGGTGGGATTTGGTTATTATTCGTACGATTCGTTTTTGTAATCTAAAAGTCTAGGAGCTATAAGATGTATTTCCCCAGAATATTATGCCATATCTCAGGCGGGAATGAACATTCGCGAAATATACACAACGAGCAGTATGAAGGCTGACTGAATTTGAAAGAATTCTGAACGCGTAGCACAATGAACTTAATTTTGTGTTCAATTCATTTAAATGGACGTTCCATTTAAGGTTTGACTGAATTGAGAGACCTAAAAATGTTGTTGCCTTAACATCAGTCAATGGTACACCGTTCATTTTCAATGGAGCACAGAATTATTTATTTGAAATGGAAAACTGCATTAAAACCGTTTTCTTTTCGTTTACAATTAATTTGTTATTTCGGAACCAATTTGAAACTTCTGATATTGTATTTTTATTTATTTATTTTATTTATTTATTTTACGTCAAAAAACAGTTAAAAAACTGCGTATGACGGGCTATGGGGAAAAGTGAATTGTGTGCACATTTTCAAAATTCTGTGATCCCTACACTAAATCATATACTAAAGTTTTGAATTTTGAAAGGGAGAAAAAAAAAACAAAAAAACTCCCATGTAGTAAAATTTATTTTCAAGGATAAATAAGCAATAAATTTTGAATTTTGAAAGGGAGAAAAAAACAAACAAAAAAAAACTCCCATGTAATAAAATCTATTTTCAAGGATAAATAAGCAATAAATTTTGGCTCTTATTACTTCCTGCCGCGACAACATGGAAACGATAATTTGAATAATTGTATTTCCCACTGAATTCTAGAAGACGTGCACAGAAAATGAAGTTACATTTATGTCCAGAAGCAAAACAAGGGGCCATCTCAGCATTTGCTCAATGGATCAGGGAAACTGGACGAAAAACCTGATCGAGATGGGGGTCATTGACCCGGAAGCTGTGTTACAATAGTTGTTACAGGTTGTTTATACTCATTTATACAGTCCAAATGGTAATTAATGCATTATGTATCATTGTTAAAATTAATGTTACTTTTCTGGTGATGCTCAGTATAGTCTCTAATTGTATAGAAACAGTTCTGCAGCAGAAACAATTTCACTTGGGATTTAAACTTTTCTATTGAATTTAATCGTTTAATGTCATCTGGCAAAGTGTTGTAAAATAATGTACATGTATTGTATGTGAATTTTTGTAATGAGCTGTTGATACTGTCACCTGATGAATATGATTTCTACGTCGAGTGTTATAGTAATAGACTTCGGCATTTTCTGAAAATATATTCCCGCCCTTAAGCAAGTCATTTTTTACAAAACCACTGATTCGTAAATAAAAAGACACGGTAATGGTAGAATTCCTAGATTAATGAAGATAGGCTTACAAGAATCACGTGAGTGGGATTTGGTTATTATTCGTACAATTCGTTTTTGTAATCTAAAAGTCTGGGAGCTATAAGATGTATTTCCCCAGAATATTATGCCATATCTCAGGCGGGAATGAACATTCGCGAAGTATACACAACGAGCAGTATGAAGGCTGACTGAATTTGCAAAAATTCTGAACGCGTAGCATAATGAACTTAATTTTGTGTTCAATTCATTTAAATGGACGTTCCATTTAAGGTTTGACTGAATTGAGAGACCTAAAAATGTTGTTGCCTTAACATCAGTCAATGGTACACTGTTCATTTTCAATGGAGCACAAAATTGTTTATTTGAAATGGAAAACTGCATTAAAACCGTTTTCTTTTCGTTTACTATTAATTTGTTATTTCGGAACCAATTTGAAACATCTGATATTGTACCATTTACGGTTTCTTTATTGCAAAGGATGTTCGTATCATCCGCAAAGAGAACCGTTCTTCCGTTTCGAATCGTCGAGGGCATATCATTTACGTAAAGTAGGAACAGAATAGGGCCTAAAATCGATCCTTGAGGAACTCCACATGCAATGGGCAAGGAGTCGGAAAGGTGCGTACGTAATGTTCCATCATTCCAGTAAGGTATTTCAACTTTCTGAGATCGTTGTTTAAGGTACGAACATAACCAATCTAGAGCAATACCACGGATTCCATATGAAGGTAATTTTGAAAGTAAAATGTCATGATCAAGGATGTCAAAAGCTTTTCAGAGATCTAAAAATAATCCAATAGGTGCCTCGTTTTGATCTAATGATGAGGCGACATCTTTAAGAAAAGAAAATATAGCTGTTTCCGTTGATTTTGATTTTCTAACTCCATGTTGGCAATCTGAAAGCGCGTCGTGTTTAGTGAGAAAGGTTTCCATTCGTACGTAAAAAAGTCTCTCTAATATTTTTGAAAAACTGATAGAAGAGAAATGGGCCGATAATTTTGAATTTCATTTTTGTTGCCTTTTTTGAAAAGCGGCTTAATTTTAGCTGTTTTGAAAATATCTGGAAACGTTCCAGTGCATAAAAATGCATTAAATATGTGAGTTAACGGGTGTATAATGGCATACGCACAAGTCTTTAACAAAGAATCTGGGAATTCATCTAAACCGGACGAATATTTATTTTTTAGTTTACCGATGATTTTGAGAATTTCATAGGAAGAAGTTTCGGAAACGAACATTGTGTCTAAAATTTTGGGTGAACTGTCTGTTTTTGAATTTTGTGCCTGTTTTTGAATTGTGTCTGTTTTTGAATTTTGTGCCCTTAGTGAGATCGGCAGCAATTCTCGAAAAGTATTGGTTAAAGAGACTAGCCACTGTTGCCGGATCGTTTACATTTATATCGTTATATTTTAAAACAACATTCTCTACGGGTTTTCTAGTTGATTTGGTAGTATTTTTATTATATTCCACATTGATTTTGTTTTATTATTTGAGTTCAAAATATCCTGATCGTTTTTCATGATTTTTGCCTGCCTTATGACTTTTCGTAACAATGTTTTGTATTTTTTAAAGTAGATAAGGAAATCTTGAGATACGTCATGACGTTTAGAAATGAAAGAAAGAATTTGCTTGTTTTTACAAGAAGTTCTAATCCCTTGTGTTATCCGAGAATTGCTTTTCCGTGAAATATTTAATTTTCTTTTTTGAAGAGGAAAGCAAGTGTTAAATTGAAATGAAAGAGTTGAAAAAAAATTATATTTGTCGTTAGTATCAACAGCATTATAAACCGCTTCCTATGACTCCTGGATCAAGTTATCAATGAATAATTTTATTTTACTTTTTGTAAACGATCTAGTCATACGTGTATTTATTGTGTCAGTGTTCGCATTTCTTATAATCGTAAGAATTTGTGCATCGTGGGCACTATATCCTAAATCTTTTGTTTCAACTTCATATCGAGTAGTAGTTTTGTTAATTATAATTTGATCAATTGCCTTCATCGAATTTTGTGTGATCCGTGTAGGTACATTAATTGTAATGTCTAAATTGAAGGAATTAATTAAATTGAGAAACTTTTCTTTCTCGCAAGATTCGACCAGATAATCAATGTTAAAATCTCCGCATACAACAATGGATTCAAAAGTGCGATTGCTGACTTTATTAAGCGTTATCTCCAGGTTTTCTAAGAACAAAATATAATCTCTAGTTCTCTTTATTGGAGGTCTGTAGATGCAAAGTATTATCACTTTTAGTGAAGTAAGATGTACAACAGAAATTTCGAAAATATTTTCAATGGAATTCACATTTAATTCCGCCAAGGGGATAGAATCAATATTACTTCTAACGTAAATACAAGAACACCCCATACGTAGGACCTTTTTGCGATTCTCTCTCTCTGCAATAAAAGCCTGCGAGGTAAAAGTTTGGAATTTGGAAAATGCTTAGTTCATTAGGAGATAACCAATGTTCTGTAAAGCAAAGAACATCCATTTGATTCAGATCGCTCTGTAGAGCTGACTCGGTAAACTCAGTTAGATTTGAAAGGGATTGAACATTATGGCGAAGAATGTTTATTTTTTGCAAGTACCTACACGAATGTTTTTTTGCTGCATCTGACTGTAGTTGCTATATATTTACTCCATTTTTACCTCGAGTGCGTGGTCGAAGGTTGTAGTGTGTCCCGGCAGTGAGGTTGTGAGGAAGATGGGGCATCAGGTGTAGATGAATTGGTAGTGGGAATGGGAGAAACGGTAGTAGGTTCAGAGGAAGAGGCAACAGGGCTCGAAACAAGGGGGGGGTGGAGAACGTAAGGAAGGTGGAATGGATGGTTTTTTGGCAGGAGACTGCGTAGGACTGGATTTGATGATGTATTGTGCAAGCTTATTACCGACTGCATGTTTTCCAGCAAGGTTCATGTGAAGACCATGCCGGGTGAAATGTCTTGCTGAGAGGAAATTCATTTCAAAAAGTGTGACATTTGTTTCTCTCAGCTGCAGTTTTAATTGTTGGTTTTCGTGCTTAATCTCGCTGCATAGTGTTGGTCTGTTGTACCAGAAGGGCAGAGTCGAGACTACAATGTTAGTATTTTGGGCGGCACATTGTAATTTATTTACATGTTGCTCAGGTGTAAAGTTACCGCCCAAGTTAATGTCATTCTGCCCTCCTATGATAATGACTGTATCCTGATTGGTCAGTGTCTTTGTGTGGGTGTCCAACTCTGCAGTCACATCTACAAACCTCCCGTTAGGTTTAAAAATAGATGAGACTGAGAAATTGGAGGGTAACTTCCTACTGAGAATGGAAGAGAGATGGCGGCCATGACTGTCAGCTAAAATAAGTACCTGTTTTTACAAAATAAGTACCCTTAGTAGGAATGTCTTTGTTTTCAAGTGAGCTCCTTTTTAAGTTTTAATCGCCTGAATGCCGAAAACACGTTTATTGCTTGTTAAAATACATTTTGATATGAAGGTTCCTTAAATTAAATTCTAATCTTATTTTTACAATAGATGACTTTTTTTGAATGTCTTTAAAATGAATACACAAATAATGGTCGATGATTCTACCTCTTTCGATGATTGCACACCTGTTGTCACCCTCAAATCAAACGCTGTCGCGAACCGCGTTGCAGCAAGGCGCAGCCAGCCGGAAGCAGCAGTTCATTCGGCGCCACCGTTCCTTCCCGTTCCAGTACTTCGCAGATCCGACGCTCGTAGTCAAGAAATGGTTGAAACGAGCCCCGATCGGTGGGTACTGGAGGGGGCCGTCAAACGCCAACCCGACCGTACTAAGTCAGCTTTGATAGCTCGCGATCGGTGGATAGCGGAAAGGGCCGTCAAACGCCACCCCAATTCGTATCAGGTCAGCCTCGATAACTCGGCTGTACTATCGATCCTTACGGATCCACGCCGACCCGGTGAAACGGAATAAATTTCAGTTTGTGATTTCAAACGGGCGGCCTGCACTCCGTTGGTCGTCCAACACTAATTGCTGGCTCCAACTACCTCTCCTCAACACATCAGCCTGTTTGCTATGCCGTTCTCTCGCCTTCTATCTGTCTTCTCATAAAAATCCTACTCTCTCGAGCTTCCTGATTCGCATCCCCATTCTCTTTTCTAACTTCGCACATCGCTCCTTCACGTGATCAGAATTTCAAACGCTATTGGTCAAAATCTCAATTTCTAGAATATTCGACGCGAGTCAGAAGCCGATAGGGCATTTCCTAACTAACGTCATTTTCTGGGCGCCTGATTGGTGGTCTTTGTTGTGCGTGTGTTTTGGCCAGTACACCAGAGATGGACAAAGCAGTCCTTTCTACTGTCTCCGCGATGGTTGTATGTGTCCTATGGGATTACGTAAACAGTAGCCGGGATCTCTGTAATTCAACAGTTCCGGCGCCTCGTGTGAACAATGGCGGGCAGCCGCCCGCTCTTTGCCTGAGGGGTTGTCCCGGGGGACGATCCTTCCCTAGTCGTAAATCTGGGAATAGGACGACAGGCGCGCGTTCGCGCGTCTTGCGCTGAGCTGTGTCGAATCAGGGGCTGTCCTAATTGGCGTGACAGAGGGGGAAGTTTGGGTCCGGGGACAAGCAATGGCCTCATTGCAATGTACGTAAATAGAAGTGTAAATAAAACAGTTTAAGACAAGTGTGTGTGAAACTTGCTAATGCGTTTAGCAAAATAGTACTACAGGAAAAATCAAAGATTTTGTTAAGAACTGTATATATATATATATATATATATATATATATATATATATATATTGAGACGAACCGGTAAACCCGGCTTGTTCGCAGTAAATTTATTTGCAAGGGACAGGTGTTCTTTTTCGTGAATGGGCTCGGGGTTATTAATCAGACACCATTGTTCCGTGAACAAAATAAACATGAATTATTTATTATTCTAAACCAATCACTATTGATTACAAATTTCTGTAATTGTCTTTATTCTTTTCTTTACCTCGCCCAGAATCACTGTTAGTTCTTTCGATCTTACATCGATCGAGAAAATATTTACCGTTTAATACTCCCCCTCGAGCGTCGGCGGCTTCGGGGACTCTCGGGTTGTCTCGTACTCCTTCGCTGTGCTGCCTATGCCCGCTCCACTGGGGGCCAGCCGATGCGATGCGCTGCGTTTCCGAAGCACTTTCCCCAGCGTAATCTTCCCACGGTGCCTCTGCGCCTCCCCGCTGAACTCCTTTCCAGTTCACCCAGATCTACTCGATGTCACCTTCCGCGAGCTGACAAACGACACTAACTATTCAAGGTACAGTTTACTAGCACGTGTCCCACCATTTCACCAGGCTACTAGTCTCGTGGCGTACTCCTCTGCACACAAGTTCTCTCGATCAGTACTACCCCGGATAATAGCTGTTACTCTGGCACTACGTCCGAGCCACTAATGATGGTTATATCTAGCACAACTCGTCCGTCAATCACTTTTTGGCAGCGCTCATTCGTTCGCGACACTATTCTACCTTGTTCGAACGCGGAGCAGCCCCAGGTACTTCCTTCCTTACAGGCGTCCGGCCGTACACTGAAGCCTCGCGGCGTCTTTTCTCACGCCTTCGGCCAACCGACAACACTTCGCCGCCCGTAGCTGTTTCTTATGGCTAGCGGGCGCCCTGTGGCAACCGTTTTGCCGCGTACTCTTACTTGTTTTATCGCCGTTTCTTTAGGCAGAAACGCGGTGCGTTTCAATATATATATATATATATATATATATATATATATATATATATATATATATAATCATATACAGAAATGTATATGATAAATATTAAATACAATTTAACTTCTCCAGGATTTAGCTCATCTATTTTTTTTGTGAGTTGCTCCACCATAGAGGGAAATTTTCTCCTGGATAGCGATGTATTAGCTTTAATAATAATAATAATAATAATAATAATAATAATAATAATAATAATAATGTATTTAGGATTACTGGGTTGGTAGTCAGACTTCGCCAGCCAGCTACTGGTGTCCCCAATGCCCAGACCTAATAAAATTCCTATGCTTGGGGATAAGAGCGTCATGAGGCGAACATGACGCACTCTCTTCACCGTAACTAGCAAGATCCGCCTGCTTTAGCTTTTCTTCGTCACACAGCTACAGAAAATAGAACCAATTTAAAAGGAAAGCTATAACTTTATTCTTGCCTCGACCGGGAATCGAACTCGGCATCACAGCATGCGAAGCTCATACACTACCCATGCTCATACACTACGGATGAAACGCAAAGTTTTTACTACATTTAAAGTTCCCGCGGAGAGGAAACACTGTTCATTCACGAATGAAAATAAAATATTTAAAGTTCCCGCGGCGAAGAGACATTGTTTCGTTACGCGAACTAAAATGAAAATACTGTTTGTATTTCCTTTTACTGTCCGGAGCAGGCTAAACTTCGTGTTGTAAACACTGCAACACAAAATGTCTGCGACCATTGTTCAAAAGCGCAACCGCGTAAAATTAATGTTCCTCTAACTTTTATCTATACATTATTCGCCATTATATACGAATCCTTTCACTCGTTTGTTACAAATTTTTGTACGCATGAAAATATCTAAAAATGTTTTCAAATTACATTCCCGAACAATAATTTTTAAATTTTACATTTACACTAACGCGGAGCTAGCGTCTTCGCCACGCGCACAACACTGTCTCATCATCTTCCCTCTATCATTGTTGTCCAGCATCTAAAATAAATTTGCATTGAACAGACGTCGATCGCTCGCCCGTTGCCACAAACAAGATTACAAAATATTTCTTATTTTCATGTTTTAAACGTTCTTACGCCTTGTCACCGGTTCTCAATACTGTCTATAATATCTCTGTATTATCTATTTTTCCTTTCATTGTCTTATTTCATTAAATATAACTATTTTTACTTCGATATTTCGTCGTGACGTTACTATGATGCGTCTCTTGTTTTATGTATATTTTAATTGTACGTTTCTACATTTAATTTTAATTAGTTTTCTAGATGATTCCCAAAATCGTGATTAGTCTTGAAATTGTTCATAAATTTCGCCCCATTGTTCTATAAATTTTCAGCCCGATCCCTTCACGCGTTTTCGTAATATTTATTAAAAAACATATTTGTCCTCAGCTTTCTTCTAGCAACAATGTCTTCCATATGTCCATGATTGTGAACGTGAAATGTACGATTACGATTATTTCGAAATCTAGCGAACCCCTGGTCCGATTTTGCTGCGTGTTCTTTCTAACGATTCTAAAAATTATGCCTTATCGAATGTTTATGCTGAATTTCACCTTTTTCCGCGCATTCCGCGTTTTGTAAGTGATCTCCATTAGAAACATGTAGTTTGAGATCATCCATGTAGAGCTGGTGTGAGATACGAACATCAGGGTTTTCCTTCAATAAGTAACCATATCGTGATTGTCTGAGCATTCTGCTCAAAGGGGTGAGTGCTATGCAAAACCCTAGTGAGCTTAGGCTGTCCCCTTGAAAGATTTCACGACGAATTGCAATATCCTCCGTCACGTAACAGCAGGTTCCCTTCTTAATCTGCAAATGAGTTTTCCATTCTGACATACAGTTCTTCAAGAAAACGGTGTCTTCGATCAATTTTATACAAGTCGAGTACTTTTTTGTAATCTATCCAGGCTACAGAAAGATTGCGCTGGTTCTTCCGTACTTTGGGAATATAGTTAGATCTAGCAAAACTTCATTGAACAGCCGAGTGGGTGACATGGGTGCGTGGCAGTGAAATAGTTGTATTTTTTGAACTATGTGTGTTCGCGGTACATATGGTCCTGGGAACTGGTGGAAGCTGAGACGGTACCATCGCCGTACACGGGGAGTGTACGTATCGGCGGACGGCGACGCGTGATATGCGCCGCATGTCGCAGTGTTCATCCGGTATCAGGGAAGTGATGCTTGGATAATTTTTTTTTTAATTTGGCAACTTCAAAGGTATCTGTCGAAGACCGAGTTCCGTTAATTCATAATAGAATAAGAGGGTCAACAATTTCAAACGACAGAATGCGCATTCGGTGTGGATGAATGTATTTCTCTATGTAATTTGCAGTGTGAATGGTCATTATTATATTTTTTGTGTTTTAATATTAAGGGTGTTGTTTGTTTGGTATGTTTTGTTTTGTTTGCCATCAGAGGGCACTATCATTGTGTATATTTGTCATTTTGAAATATCAGAGGTAAAGAAACAGTCAACAGAAATAAAATAAATTGAGATGAACACATTCAGGTTCGTCAGTAAACCATTAAAGAATTTGTTGTGATTGATGTAGTTAGACGCAGACCCGCACGCGCGCGCACATGTACCTCGTTTGAAGCCCTGTACAGGGCAGTCACATATTCAAGCCCAGAAAGAAATAGAAGTTATATAATATTAGCTAGCGAACGGCCGAGTGCAAGAGCTAAAGTAGGTTGAAAAGGAAGTGTGTGTATTGATGACAATGCACCCGTTTGTGTTTCAAGATAAATAGGAATAATAAGTAAGTGATTATTTGTCAGCCCAAGTTAGGCGTGTGTATACGTATTTATATTAGAAGTATAGCCGTGTGGCATGGCAGAGCAAGTGAATCTATTGCATTGGCAGACCAACGCGCGGATAGGATAGGTAGCAACAGTGGAATATTATTATATATATTCCATTTATTACATATATTCCACAATATATATATATATATATATATATATATATATATATATATATATATATATATATATAGTGACGTCACGGGGTTAGACAACCCCATAACGCCACCATCAAGTTATGTAAAGTAGCTCACTGACAGAGAGGACTAGGGTACGCGGCGGAGCGATGGCCGGTAAACGCGCCATCTGCCCGCAGCTTTTCAAACTGCGACGCCCGAACTAGTGGGTAATGTTTCTTCCGAGAGGTTACGAAAGGAGGAGAATATGCACCCCTCCAACAATTTCCCCAGGCGCGAGTATCATAAGTATCGCGGCGCGCCTCGGAGGAACTCTCTTTTACGGCAACTCCGGCGGCGACCAGAAGAAACTCTCTTTTACGGCAACTGCGGCGGCGACCAGAAGAAGCTCTTTTGCTACAACTGTAACGGCGAGTACAAATAGATAGTATAGGAGTTTACTTTAACTTGATAGTTAAAAGCTAGCTCGGAAAAGCGTATCTTAGAAAAGTGAAGTAATTAGGAGATTGAGTGCAAAATCATTCGTTGCGGTCACAATAATTCGGAGAGCAAGTCAAGTAACTGTTTTGACATCGGAATAACTTCAAAAGTTGTAAAATTCGCGCAGAAGGACAGTAATTTAATCCAGCATCTCACATTGCACGCTGAGATCACACATGCCTAAAGTGTTGTAGGTCGGCCGAGCATGTGAGCATAACTCTTGCAACATTAATAATTTCGAGGCTGGAAGCGCGAACGAACGTGCATGAAGCGGTGGAAGATGGACGACCCCAGGAAGAAAGAATCGTAGGCGAGAAGGACTTGGTCTAGAGCGAGGATAGTACGGTTTCGGAACGAGAGAAAGGTGTGGAAATTGGTGTCTTGGGGGCGTTCGAGCGGAAGGGACTGCTTTCGTCGCAACACAGCACGCGAGACGAGGCGGCAACGCGGAGCGAGTGGCAGAAAATCCCCAAGGTTACCTACAGGCGAGCGACGCAGAGCTGGTGAGGTAAAGGCAGTGTTAAAAGTGGGTGAAACGTCTAAAATAGGAGGGAGAAGTATTTCGAACTGCGTGAGGGGCAGTAGTCAGGCCATTTACCGCACGTGTCAGTAGATTCATTTAAAGAAGTATACCTTGTACAATTTTACGTAAATGATTCAGAAATTTTATATGTTGTACAGTTAATATTATCCAGAAAGATCACTTTGTTGTATTATGTTTCAAGTAATTGCTTTTGTGACATGTAAAATGTTTTGAATTAAGTAACGTGAATGCCACGTATATTTTTTTTGTGTTCAGTATTATAGTGAGTGCGAAGCCCAAGGCTAGCACCTGTGAAAGGGTTTCTTTGAAACAAGTATCAAATTCATTTGGAAAGAAGCCGTGCACGGAAAACTAGAGACCAAAAGAGTAAATAATTTAATAGGGGAAAAACTCAGAAAGGAGTAATTAAATCCTGAATTGTAGTTGATGAAAGTGTGTTCAGGCAGTCGAGGTGACGCCTATATGTTTTGCTTTTTTTGTCTTGTTTCATTTTTTCAGTGACCAGCTACTTAAATTGCAATAACCTATTGTGAAATTGCGTCACTGTAAATTTTCTCATTGAATATATGTTCATATTATTATTATTATTATTATTATTATTATTATTATTATTATTATTATTATTATTATTATTTTATTTGATTCGTTGTGTTAAGGGTTCAGACCTTTCTCATACCCGAAAGATCCTGCTTCCTGAGAATTGTAAGCTCGCTTCACGAGCATTCATGCTATCACGACCCACCACGTGTGGTAAAATAGGTAAAGTAGGTAGGTGGGTGTGTTACAATATATATATATATATATATATATATATATATATATATATATATATATATATATATACTCACACACACATTCTAACGCCACCAACTACCGTGGCAGTCGTTGGAAAGAATGCTCTTTCGAGCTTTGAATATCTCAGGGGGCAGGATGGGGAATATACCAAATTGTTAACAGCGCGCTAGGACGCATGCAAATCCACTAGTGGTAATACCTCTTAGAAAAATTGCAACAAACAAATGTTTGCTTAATGATTTCACTCTTCACCTACTAGCGATCATTTGCCTTATAACAACCGTGCACGGAGTTCTTGTTTGACCAATATTGGTGAATGAAATTTAACTTTTCCTACACTTCCTGGATTGATTTACTAGTACACATTATCACAGGTCTTACCGCTATTCACATACAGAATTTACCTCGTCAATAATTACTTACCCAAAATGAGGAACACAAATTAACCATCTTTACTACAGCTTCGGAATGAAATGTACCACCGGCGTAGGAGGTTATGAAATACTTCACCGTTACTCAGTTTTAAGGCGCACATGCAAAAATTTAGTATTCTGGTTTCTGGTGCTAACACTACCATTCTAGTTCCTGTCTCCCAATTCAGGTTTATGCAAATTTGGAAATCGAGCCGTGCCACCACTCGCGATCCTGCAACGTAGCCCACTTCGATGCTGCTCCGAAAGTCACTCGGTCTCCTTTGAGCCTGCCACCAGATCCAGGGACCAGTATTCTTGCACCCACCACCAGATCCACGGTCCAGTCTTCTTAATTTCGCCCGCCTATCTTGCGACACAAGTACGCGTATTGCGTCTCTCTGCGTGTGCTAGTTGGCGTGTCGTTTAACTAATGCTTTACAAAACTCGCACAGTTCCGCAACCGCGGCCACTATTCTGCTTCGTCCTAAATTTTCACAGTTCTTATAACAGTCTCATACAGTGTTCTACTTAAATCACGTAGCCTCGTTACTATATCACTTCTCCCACTTCCTAATGCCTCAAGAACTACTACGGCTTCTCTCTAACAACTACCCCGCTATCTTACTCAACTTCTCACCTCGGAGTCTCACACAAGAATGACCCTTTTTCTCGCTGCTCCGCCGTTTAAATGGTGACGTGACGTCACGGTGCAACCCTGCCGCGCTGCCCATAATACGGAAGTACACCGCCGCCGCGCTTCAGGCCGCAACTAATAGGTAGCGCCTTTTGCGATCTTTAATCGGCTTTCTGGTATTCCTTCGATCTTCACATCTCCCCCGATGCTGCGTGGGCATTGTGGGGTTTGTGGCAACGCCTCAAACGTTTATATACACATTATGAAGTATAAATGATATATAAAGTATTATGAAAGGTATATATATAAGTTTCATAATACTTTCATAATACGACAATGAGTACAGCTAGGTCGGCAGACAAAACTCTTCTGATGACCGTGCATTGCTGAAGACACTATACGATGGTGTGCCGTGGAATGGGTGATATGAAACCTAGAGATCACATCCTGCGGTCACCTAAGGAAACATTACGCTTCCTCTTATAAGGTGGACTCAAGACAATCAAATATTTTATCACACCCCTTCACCCATTTCGGGTGATAACTGTTTGAAATATTTGTAATAAATCACGTCGAAGGCAGAATTTCTCAAAATCAATTTGAGGAAAAGGCTTCCTCCGATGGCGCAGTTTCGGAGCAATCAAATACTTTCTTTTTATTTTACCGCTTTGCCTATATCTGCTGACTACTGTACGGGATAAATGTAATAAATCAAATCGAATGAAGGTTTTCTCCAAAGCTATTTGTTGAGGAAACATTTACCTTCCTCCGATGAGGCAGTGTAGGGGCTAAATTCTATATTTTTTATTTTACCCCCCTTGCCTATATCTGGAGATTAGTGTTAGAAACAAATGTAATAATTCATTTCATTTGCAGAATTAATCAAAATTAATGTATTGAGAAAAAATTATCTTCTTCCGATGGAGCAGTGTCGGGGCAATCAAATATACAATTTTTATTTTAACTTTTCGCCTATATCTTCTTTTCGCAGTAATTGTAATAAATCACTTCGAATGAAGAATTTTGAAAAATCATTTTGTTGAGGGAACATTTACCTTCCTCTAATGAGGAAGAGTCGGCACAATCAATACACTATTATTTTACTTTACCCCTTCATCTATGTCTGTTGATTAATGTTCGAAGTAAATGTAATAAATCATATCTAGTGCAGAATATCTTAAAATCAATTTGTCAAGGAATAATTTACCTTTCTCCAAATGGGCAGTGTCGAGGCAATGAAATATTGAATCACAATCACTTGAACTCATGAAAGAGAGGCAAAGCGACAAGCAAATAGAAAGAAATAATGAAAAATTTATACATTTATTCGAGGCAGTAGCGCGTAAGACCGTAGCAAGAAAGTGAAAGCAAATAAAGGCATTAAATTTATTAAAATACATCCAGGTACTTCATAAGCATAAACAAGCGAAATAAATATATCACGATCGTAAGAAATTGTTATTATAAATAGTAATTAGTAAAAAGCATTGATTTAACATTTATTACAATTGCAAAACATATTAATAGGTTACAAGAAACGAAGATATACACAGTAGAGGAGGTTGCGAGTGACCGAGAGTGCGTTGGGCGTTTGCCTTGACAATAAAAAAAATTTTCCAAGCAAATAACCGCAAACAACTCCATTTTATTTATTTCCTGACTAAAAAAGTATTTCCTTACATATGTATCAGATCTAACAAAGTATCAGAACATTTTTCTTAACACGACTCATTAAATCACAGTACTTCACAAACTGGATTCCCTCTCTAGAAAAAACAAACGCAGGATTCTTCTGATTGCACAACAGTGAACAACAATACTGACCTACAATACACTACAAGCAAAACACACATTTATAAATATATCGGGCTCTCTACAACGAAATTTAAAACAATTAAGAATACTGTGGAAGTTAATGAAGGGTTCACACCTCAGGAATTGCTAGGTGTTGTGCCGTGATGATAAATGGAAGCATACAATATATCAAACCTAGTGATTTCTAATCCATATTTTACTGAGAAGCTTCGACACTCCAAGTGATGATTAATACATTATTATTACCTAATTATAAATTTATAATCTACGAAACCCAAAAACTGTAATAGAAAGTTTGAGACAGACTAATAAACAACAACAGATAATTTAAGAGATAGTAAATGTGTACTACAACCTAGTATAAAGAGAGAGGAGAGAGTTCCTAATAATGGTTTGGATTCAAATTTCGTACACGCACTAGAAGAAATTTAATGGCTGGCAATGCTGCTAGAGAAGTCTTTAACTTATTCCACCTCGAACCGTTCTGAAAGAAAGTAACTTGACATTGTTTTCTGCTAAGCTATTATTAACCAATCATTGGACAAAAGAGATCTATTTCAAAACACAATGGAACTAGAATGGATTTAATGGTTTACAATGCTTATAGAGTAGCCTTTAACTTAGTCCTCGAACATTTCTAGAAAAAGTGACCTAAAAAGTGATATTTTTCTCCTAAAAAATTATTAGCCAAACACTTACGTGGAGAAAATATTTTTATGTCAAAATACACTCAATGTGGCCAACCTGAAATTGGAATTC
Organism: Teleogryllus occipitalis; assembly: GCA_011170035.1. Classification (NCBI taxonomy): domain Eukaryota; kingdom Metazoa; phylum Arthropoda; class Insecta; order Orthoptera; family Gryllidae; genus Teleogryllus; species Teleogryllus occipitalis. The sequence goes on along the minus strand of BLKR01015759.1, from coordinate 31,728 downwards.
ACCATCACAATAAACAGTATACAACCGATGATAAAAAAAAATCTAGAATTTTTTCTCTATAGTGAGTTTTTGAAAATGATGTGATTGCAGTATTAAAACATGGCTGAACGACAATACTGAATAATTGTGCAGAATATGCATAAATTTAAGAGAAAATAAATAGATATTTATGTATTCAATTTCATGCAAAGCATCCGTATATATTATGCAAGTTGTTAAATATAAATCATTGTAAGGTAAAGTATTAATATATTATTGTATTAACATACTGTATTGCATATCAAGTAATCATTTTACTGTACTTAATGTAGAAGTATTATTACAAGATTGTCCGAAATCACCCGTACGTTTATACGACATTTATAGGTAAGGAAGAAAAGATCGCGATTGTAATCGTTTCCTGTTGTTCTTAAGGGCATTTAGGTCTTTCTGGGTTTGCGCAAAAATCTCTGCGTCCAACATTAATAGCGATTTTTCGACAATTACTGATAATACACTTGTGTTGTTGATTCCGAAAGTGCAATATTTTGCTAGCACACAATTATAAGAAAGTTTAGAAAAAAGATCTTTGCCTGAGTGTTCTGAACAAACATTCTAAATGTACCCATTCAATGATTCCTGGCGTAATATATTTTTAAAATGAAAAAATAGTATTTTAAAAATTGAAACAGCTCGCCAAATACCAAGTTACTCAAACCAGTTACTGCATTTTTACTGAATTTTTTAATATTATTTTATTTTTAAATTTTTTAATTTTTTACTATTTTTTATTTTTATTACTATTTAATTGTATTCATTTTCATATTTTATTTTATTTTTAATGTTGATTAAGTGTTTAATTTTTTAAATATATTTTTTACTTTTAACCTAATTTTTTTAATTGTAAATATTACTATTTTAATTATAATTATTAGAATTATAATACTTATTATTATTACTAATATTTTCTTTCTTTTTATTAACCAATGCAAATATGTGTATATTAAAAATTAGTGATGGGTCGATACTTGAATTTCTCGATACTCGATACCGTTACCTGTCAGAGAGCTTTGATACTGGATACCATACTACTTCAAGAGCTCAGCAGGACGATTCCAACGTCCGGTGCAACATTACTTGGCTTTTCGAGTCCTCTTCAAATTGGTCGCGTCTTTAAAGTCCACTTCGAAATAATTCCTCACTTCACTCTCTTTGTTTATGTAATGCACTTGTCGTCTTTCGATCACTTTGAAATGCAGAACTGAACTCAAGTGGTTCAATCAGAATTGGAAGGATATATTTTGTTCTTCACACATGCATAAATTTACTATTTCAATATTTAAAAACTATTGAGATGAACATACATTTTTAAAGTTGTTACAGATTCTTATTAAGGAAAACTATCATTCCAACTCTTTTTGCGTCCATTCTATTTCTTTTGTTATTGTTGTTGTTGTTGTTGTTGACGCATATCAATCCTTCTGTACTGGAAAGTCTCTCCAAAAACACTGTAGATGATAGAATGCACAGGTATCGAACAGCACTTATTCTTAAATTGGGGAGAGTCACTTTGTTTTTCCAGTAAGATAGTACAGTTGCATAAGGAGGAAGAAAGTCCGCACATTTAATTCATCTTCTTGTGATGTGGTTTCGTATACACAGCATGATATTTCCTGGTCTCCTCAGAATATTCCTATAAAGAGAACACATGTCAATGCATTTTCGGGGGTTCAGTAGTTGAGGATGCCTACAATATAAATGGATTGAATTAAAATTTTGAACAATAAATGCTTGTCGAATTTGAAATTTCTAATATAGATGAAGAAAATTAGTTATTCAGAATCATATATAGTGATTTAATTTTTTTAACTACTGAAATATTGGGATAATGAGAATCCAAATCGTGATTAAAGAGTTATTTTCTTGTGAGCATGGAGTATCTAGATTCAAGATGTTTAATTAATTCCACGAAATTATTGTCCTCAATTATACTGATCGACTGATTATGACGTAAGCAACTTTTCTTGCTATTGCTATTGAACAATTGTCTCCTGATTTAAATTTGTACTTTGTGGCCAAAAACTCAATCAGTGTTGGTTGATTTGTGTTGGAATATAATGATCTTGACTTCTACCACTCCCCTGGTACGATCTGCGACGATTCCTACGTCAGGTGCAACATTAGTTGGCTTTTCGACTCCTCTTCAAAATAGTCGCATCTTTCGAGTCCTCTTCAAAATAATTCCACACTTCACTCTTTTTGTTTATGTAATGCACTTATCTAGTCGTCTTTCGATTACTTTGAAATGCAGTACTGAACTCAAGGGCTCAATAAGATGCCTCCTCGGAGTGGGATAAAGAACGGGGCTTAGCGCTCGCACGTTGCAGCGTTGGGTAATTTCAACGACTCGAAGTGAATCCGAACAGACGGACACTCCCTTATTGCTAACAGAAGACAAATAGAAAGAGGAATGTAAAGAACACAATTCTTCCGTAAAATCAGAAGAGATGGGGAATGGCATAAATAATTGAAAGTATCGAAAAAGTATAGAGTCATTTTCCGAAAGTATCGATCGCTATCGATACCAGCCGAGTTTCGAGGGTATCGAGGTATCGAAAGTATCGAGGACCTATCCCTATTAAAAATTATGTAGTATAGTCCAGAATTAAGATTAGAGTTTGCCGAGGACACTCTACATCCGACTGAAGTTACGGGGCAAGGAGACGTATAAACTAAATGTCGTCTCAAAAACATCAACTTCCTACCTTTTCGAAAAGGAGCCTCGGCCTGTAAAATTTTCATTTATTTATCGTGCAAGAAAGCACAGAATGAAATCAATGAAATGAATTACTAACGCAAGCAAAGAATATTTCAAAATAAATGCAACCTCTGAATCTAGTTTTCGGTATCCGAAAGAAAAGCGATGTTATGCGTAGATGGAGGTGTAGATAGCGCATGAGCAGTGTATCGCTTCTCTTGAAACGCGTTGCACATAAACGCTCATGGAGTGTACTGATATCTCGAGCGTAATCGCCACTTTGTGCTTTTTTTTCCCACCCTTCACAAGTTAAAAATTTTTGATATAACAAATAACGTGGGAGAGTTTTGGAAACGTAATTTCCAAAAGAAAAAAATAATCGCAAACATAACGGGAAAATTCTTATCTGTGACATCAGCGGGTTAATTCGACCTGCCCGTGTAAATAGCAAAACGACAGTGCCACCGCTGAAACGTAATCGCTGGTACCACACGGATAGAGTCGCTATGAACACAATCTCAATTTGAACTATATTAACTCAACCGGATGAATAAAATTAAAAAGCAGAAATCAAATTCAGTCACGCCTGCATCAGACTCAGTTGCGTGCAGTGCGCCGGCAGCACAGCAGTCGCGCTGCGGACTCGAAGCGCCCGTTGGCGCGCATGCGTAGCGCCACCTCCACGACGAAGGCCACGGTCGCAGCGAGCGCCCCCACGCCCAGGACGACGGCGGGCTCCACCAGCGCGGACAGGCCCAGGGGGCGTGGCGCGGAGGTGGCGGCGGGGAGCTCAAGGGGAAATGCCGGAGATAGCGCAGGCCCCCGACGAACATATTCATGAGTCCTCCATTTCATCCACGCATCGCTGTGAACAAAAGAAATGAATCGTCAGGGATATTCCATGCCATCTAAACGTGACTGAGAAAAACATACGATAGAAGTAATTAGAAAGACGCCATTCACAAGTGTCTTTAGAGAAAACAGCAAGTAAAGTAGACATAAAGTTTCCATGACATTCACATGATTCTACGGGGAACGACGGAAATGATTTTAGAAACGAAGCACCCACAAAACACTACTCCACCTAAATGAGAATGCAGAAAAATCTGGCAGGGTAGGCAAAATGAATAAAAGAAATTAGTAAATTACATATCACCGATCCATCCGCATGTGGCTGAGGGTAACGAAGTAAATAGAGCGTTCAGTAAATCTCCATGCCATTCGCATGTGCTTGAGTAAGTTTTAATAAAGCAGTAAATAATATGCTCTGCCAATCACGTGAAGCTATAAGTAACTAAGAAAATAGAAAAAAATGAAAGTTCTAAGCCATTCAATTAGGAGGGTATAAAAAGCTGTTTCGCAAAGGTACCCGAATAAAATTAATAAATTATGATGACATGACGCTACTCACATACCGCAGATGCAGGGAAGTGATACAATAATGCATTATCCGAACTATCCACAAGTCATTACGGGGTACAAAAAAAATGAAGTTGTTAGAAAGACTTCATTGGTATTTGTATACAACTGACGAAAGAAATGATATACCAAAATTACGTTATATATATGTAGCTGCAAGGAACAAAGAAAATTATGAAATAATTACACCACTTGAAGAGTTATCTAGATCGCGAAGAGGACACTTTTCGCGGGGCTTATATGCAAGGAGTACCTATCGATTATTGCGTAAATGTCTTCATCTGATTGACCTGAAGGAGCACGTGAAAGAGATATTGTATAGCCCACTTGGAAGGGTATTTAGAATGCTTAGCAGCCACTATGATTGAGTACATTTTCTACATTCGCGTTTCTACGATCAACTTTGGATCCACAATGCTTTGGAAGAGCACGTCGAAAAGGCAATTGATTTGGAATGCATACCTTTAGCTATAGTTAAGTATCGTTTCTGCGTATCTTAGGTATCTGGATTCACAACGTCTAGGTGGAGCGGAACCAAAGGCAAAGAATCAGCATCGTGGGATGCAAATTAATTATTCAGACCACACGTTATGGACGAGTGCCATCTATACCTCGCCATACATACCTAGATCCACAATGGCTTGGATGTGCGTGGTGGGAAGGCTTGTGCTTGGATATGCGTGATGGAGTATGTGTGTGGTAGGAAGAAAAAATTTAAAATCGCGTACCAGTCGCTATGGTAGAGTACTTTTTCTACTTTGGCGAGTACACCTGAATACACATTGGCTTGTGGAAACTTGTCCGAAAGGCAAAAAATGGGCCTGGTGTGAAGGAAAGTCGCTATAGTTTCGTACCTTATCTACCATAACATAGATGCATATATCCAAAATGGTTAGGGGAGCGCATCAAAAAAATGGGTAAGCCTAAATACATACGGACGTACCTAGATCGACAATAGGTTGAAGATGCGAGTCCAAAAGACAATGGATGAGTCTTGTGAAAAGGGAATTAAGAACGCGTACCAATCGCTATGAATGATTACCTTTCTTACCTTGGCCTTGATACCTGGATATACAATGGCTTAGGGAAGGGTGGCCAAATTACAAAGGATGAGACAGGGAAGAAGAACATTTATAAAGCGTACCAATCTTTATGGTAGAGTAAGTTTTCTAGCTTGGTATTGATACCTGGATTTACAATAGCTTGAAAAAGCGCGTCCAAAAGACAGAGGAATAGTCTGTCGGGAAGAAAATTTAGAATGCAAACTAGTCGGTATGAATGATTACCTTTCCTACTTTGGCTTTGATACCTGGGTACACATTGGCTTGCAGAAGGGCGTTCAAAAGACAGGTTGAGACTGGGGGGAAGGAAATTTAGAACAGGTACCAATCTCTATGGTAGAGTTCCTTTCTTACCTTGGCATAGATCCCCGAATTCACAATAGCTTTAAGAAGCGCGTCCAAAAGGCAAAGAATGAGATTGGGTGGAAGGAATTTATAACTATTGTTTAGTATCTTTCTTACCTTGGCATAGATACCTGGATGCACAATGGTTTGGAGAAGTGCGTCTGATAAGGCAAAGGATGAGATTAGTTGGAAGGCAATTTAAAGTAATGGTTGAGTACCTTTTCTTCCTTGGTGTAGATACAATATCCACAATTGCTTGAAGAAACGCGTCAGCACGGCAATGGATGAGCCTCATGTAAAGGAAATTTAGATCGCGAAGAAATCTCTATGATTGAGTACCTTTCCATCTTGTTGTAGATGCCTCCTTGTACAATTCTCTGGAGAATGGAGTCCAAACGTTGTAGTTGACTGTCTTTCATTATCGCCATGAAAGAAACGAAGGTCGGTGAAATTAAACATTCAGGCACCTTATATCCAAAAGAAGTCTCTGAAGATTCATCCCATGAAAGCGGGGAATTTAGAGCTAATACAAAACTGTATGTATTCATGATAAACGCTGGACCTAGTTCTTGTGGTCGTCTTGATAATTCGTACCAGTTCGGTATGTCATCTTCGTCAGGACAGTTTTCGTACCTAGAGACAGAGGGAAATTTAAGTGTCAAGTAGTAGTATTTTACATATGTGACAAGAAAGTCGACGTTTTTATGACTACAGGAGACTTTTTGCTGGTAATGTCGCAGGTTGACATTTTATTGTGATATATTTTACCCATTTTTTCTACCCGACCTACTTTCAAATTATAAATTGTGACGTCCATTTGTTGTTGCATAATTAAAATATATGAAGTATTGAATTAGAAAATTCAAATGGAATGTAACATTTTTCATAAAAACTGATTTCCTCTCTCATTCTGTGTTGTAGCTCAAAATCAATCTTTAAATCCATCGCTATTGTAGACTAAATTCGTTCTGTACATCCGTCAAAGTCTCAATTTCTTCTGTATTGCAAGACAGAATGACTGTTTATAATCTGTAACTATGGTGCTTAACGTTTGAGTCTGGTTTTGATTTAAGCTATCACCTGCATATCCTAAATGTGCATACTAACATTTACATTCAATTTTTAGTAATCAGAACATCACTGATAATATCTTAGCCGGCAAACACATTGTTCTCATAGTTCTCAATCCAGGCTTTCATAATAGTAAAGTGGTGTTATTTACATTATTTTTTACTCTCATTGAATAATTCTGTCATTTAATGGCTGCAACACGTTGCTTAATGATACTCTATACTATACAGATTTCATTATGACACAGGTTCTTGACCAATAACATAGAAGTTTACAAACCACGTTTCGACACTTTATTAATCATTGAGAATCGTTCTACAAAATGTTTCGTTTGATTGTGTAAATTAAAATTGCATTTGGAATTATATTATGCTTGTCAGTTTTAATTTCTTTTATTATTGGTAATTTTTATTCGTGTAATGTTCTTTACAATAAATTGGATTGCAATTTTATTTGATCCTATATGACTAGCGCAGTGATAGTGGTAGAAGGAACAACTGACTGTTTAGTGAAATAGAGAATGAGTTTACACCTCCAGCATATTACAAAAAAATGGTAATACAAGCAATACGTGCATGAGAAAAATTCCACATTCTATTTTCGTCAGTCGCTTTCACTCTCGGGTGACAAACGACTATTACACGAATCATCAGTTTCGCGCATTTGTTACGTAGCTTACTCTACCAATTCATCAAAGTAATAAAAGCACCCATTGAGAAATAAAAACGTGAGGCAAACTGCACTACACTCTACAATGTAATACCACTGAGCACAAAATACGTGCGGCAACTTCGGTTCCACGGTACCGCCAGATATGCTTATACAAATCGCCACCAGAATGTGCTTTACGTCGACCTTTCTGATCGCGGTCAACAAGTGTGGGAGTTGGATTCAAAGGAAAGCTCTTCAAAAGAAAACATAGGTTTTGAATAATAACAACTTCATAAACAACTTGCACCACAAAACATTCTTCGTCCTCCCCCCCATTTTGCAACTCCCACTTTCATAAGTCTTTCCTACGGCTCTTCCCTTCTCCACCCCGAACGACCTTCAAACGCACTGTTCTTCGCTACCGACAGTCAAACGCTTACTGTTCCCTGTGAGCCGCGCCTGCCGAACAGCGCTGCCAACCTCGGAACATGACACGTACAATCCCACACAAGTGTCTCTGAGAGCGCGCCTGATGGCCTCGTCATTCGAATACTTTGCGGAGAAGTAAAAGAGACGAAAACCCCGCCGGCACCCGGCGTGCTAATGATCACCAGAGAGAACGAACCGCTTGGTTTCTGCGACGCCGAATGCGAATAAGCCTCTCTGCGGAAGACGAACCAGACCGGAGAATGAGGCGTTCGGTGGACTGAGGAACACGGGCCAATTGGGTTGGTGAACGCTTTTGCCACCCGCTGCCGCTGCCGCGAGGAAACATCCGCCCCCTCCCCTCCCATCTCTTGCGAGCATCGCCGCCGGACTCTACTCCCACGGAGTGGGTAAACTAGGTTATGTTGAATGTTGAGAGAAGAATAGTTCATTTGTAATATTACAGATCTGATTTCAAGTACGTTGAATATGCAATGCCACCAAGTAAATTTGAGTTCAAGAATCCTGATGAGTTTCACTGTGTTTTGCAGTCTCAGCCTGACTACGCATGCGTCCCTCCAACACCCCGTTTCAGAGCAGCGGGGCAAACCGTGACGATATACCAGGAGGAAGGCATATCAGTGTGGTCACCCTGAAAAAGGGGAGAAAGGGGAATCGAATTGAAGGGGGGGGGACGATCACCTTTTCAATAATGGTCCCCCCTCTTATGGGTTACAAGTTGACGTCCCTGAAGAGAACAGTATATTACACAACAATGCCATATTAGACTGGACATGCAGAGCGGTGATTAGAATGCGGAGCTCGCACTGCGCTGCAGAACGTTTTGTGAAGTTTTCTGCGCTAGTGCACAAGCGAAACATCTCCCGCCATAGCTGCCACTCTCGTGCGTCGCTCACAAATTGACGGTCATTAAGATCAGATATATCTGGTGAAAAGACAACATACGACAACAGATCGAATGCATATTTACTTATCCAATAGTTTCCACCACACGTCGTTTCTGTCCACATTGTTCAAAATATGTTTCATCGAAGGGTGTGCGCAGACTTTGGTGACCTGGCTGACAGCTTCTTCGAGCGTCTGAATCTGTCGGGGCTCCCCAAGGACTGACAAAAAGCCCATGAAGGTGCCGGTAAAGGCACTCACGATCACCATCCCGAATGCGCTCAGCAGCAGGAACAGAAAGTTGCCTCGGCGGTCGCTCTCGCGAGCCACGAAGCCCCCATTGATGAAGGCGTCCATCACCTCGAGCAGCACGTCACTGAAACAAGAATCAGTTGCTTCAACTACACTCTCAGGAAGCTCGTATTTCGCGAAGATGATGGAGACTAGCTGTCGGAGATAACGAACTGGGAACGTCACACAACCGGCGTTCTCACGAGTAGGAAGCCCGAATTACACAGACGTCCATTATCTAGAGAAGCATGTTTCTTAAAAAATTATATGTCTGCTGGTTATTGAGATTGGGTCACAAGGAAGAAAACACGCATTTTACATTGTCGGCGTTTCGGCCGTATAGTTGGCCTTCATCAGGGCTAGAGAACAGATAAAATTTTTATATACAAAGATATGTACAATACTATAATTGTTATAATTGTTATAATGTATAGAATATTAAACAACATAGGCAATAAGGACAGTTAGAATGCATAACTTATTAACTAAGAACATTACAGGTAAACAAATATAATAAATTATTCTGGTCATAATCAATTGTTCAACTGCAACTATAGATATAAGTGATGTACTGTACATATCTTTGTATATAAAATTTTATCTGTTCTCTAGCCCTGATGAAGGCCAAATATACGGCTGAAACGTCGGCAATGTAAAATGCGTGTTTTCTTCCTTGTGACCCAATCTCAATAACCAGCAGACATATAATTACATCGGGTCAAGAATCATTGAATATTAAAAAATTATATTGCATCAACAGTAGCCCCGGCATTAAATGCCCCCAATTATAAAGACGACTTTATTTAGGGTAAAAATTTCTAAAATAAAAGCGAAAAGTTGCTTCGGCAGTTGTCATCTCATTTCAAGAAGTTCCTTAATATAAAGATGTATAAAATTCGAAAAACACGTTTTTGAAATTAATAATAAAAATCTTACTTCTGCAATCGCCCTGACGCCTGATGAAGCATCAAATTATAAGGATGATTAAAACATGGAGAAACATGTTTCTGAATTAAAAATAGGACCTTGCCTCGGCTTTCTCGTTGGTATTTTAGTTGATGATGAGATGCGAATTTGCGGTCTATTAGGCGATGGATAAAAGCGTAAGTAGTGAAGCTGGTGCCTGTGGCCGTCCTGGTGCCTTCATATTATAGCAGAGAGAATGAAGATATGTCTAGATTAGCTGAGATTCGAATTGGTGGCTGATGTTTACTTGGGACCTATGAGGCGAGGAGTGAAAGGGAATGTGGTGTGGGTCGTACCTGTGGCCGTCTTGTTATAATTTTTTTGGAGAGAGAATGAAAGTATTTTAAGAAGCTTTGGGATTCGAATTCATGACGCGATGAGTACATTCGACTGTAAGGCGATGACGGCAACCGAAGGAGGCGAGACTGGTAACTGTGAACTCCCAGATGTCGTAATAATGTACTACAGAGAATGAAAGTAAGGCAGGATTAGTAGGGAATCGAATAGATGTCAGCATGCGAGCAGGATTACCTGCGGCGTATGAGCAAATGAGTGCAGCTTAAACTAGTAATGCTAGTTCCAAAGGCCGTACAAATACCCGAATATTATAACAGACAAGATTAAGGCATATCAAGGTCCTGTGGGATTCGAATTTGTGACATGATGAGTACGTGAGACGAAGGGTCCACGCGAAGGTAATGAAAATGACACCTGTAACCGCCCAGGAAAAGCAAATTAATAGCAGAGAGAAAAGATATGAATCAGTGTTTGTACGGCTTTGAGTTTTTATTAGAGTGCGTACCGGGTGGCTACGAGATGAAGGTTGGCGAAGATGGTGAAAGTGGAACTGTGGCCACCCATATGTCGTAATACTATATCTGAGTGAATGAAGGAATAGAAGGGTTTGCTAGGAATTGAAATGTTGATGGAATGCGTACTTGCAGGCTATGAGAGAAGAACTTCAGAGGAAAGTAATGAGGCTCTTACCTGTGGCCATCCACGTGCCTTAATATTATAGGAGAGAGATGAAGGAATGGTTGTATGAGGGTTTTTGGGGATTGGAATGACGAGATGCATATATGCGTTGCAGGAGACGAGGAGTTCTGGCGAAGGTGGTAAAGCTGTTTCCTCTGTTTAGGTGTCCTAATATTATAGCAGAGAGAATGTACCTATGATCGAATTTGTTGGGATTCAAATTGATTGCCTTTGTGTATCTGCGGTCGATGAATGGTAGACGCTCTTTAAAAAGATGCGGCTTGTTCCTGGCTCTACACAAGTGCCTTCATTTTGTAACATAAAAACACATTATGCTATTAGGAACTTCGTTGGGAGTGAGGATGATGAGGCGAGCGTACCTGCGGCCGATGAGGCGAAGTCCGCCGGCGAAGGCGGCGAGAGAGACAGCTATGTCTGCCTAGGTGCCTTAATATTGTAGCAGAGGCTATATGCCATGAGGAACTTCGTTGGGAGTGAGGATGATGAGGCGAGCGTACCTGCGGCCGATGAGGCGAAGTCCGCCGGCGAAGGCGGCGAGAGAGACAGCTATGTCTGCCTAGGTGCCTTTATATTGTAGCAGAGGCTATATGCCATGAGGAACTTCGTTGGGAGTGAGGATGATGAGGCGAGCGTACCTGCGGCCGATGAGGCGAAGTCCGCCGGCGAAGGCGGCGAGAGAGACAGCTATGTCTGCCTAGGTGCCTTAATATTGTAGCAGAGGCTATATGCCATGAGGAACTTCGTTGGGAGTGAGGATGATGAGGCGAGCGTACCTGCGGCCGATGAGGCGAAGTCCGCCGGCGAAGGCGGCGAGAGAGACAGCTATGTCTGCCTAGGTGCCTTAATATTGTAGCAGAGGCTATATGCCATGAGGAACTTCGTTGGGAGTGAGGATGATGAGGCGAGCGTACCTGCGGCCGATGAGGCGAAGTCCGCCGGCGAAGGCGGCGAGAGAGACAGCTATGTCTGCCAGGTGCCTTTATATTGTAGCAGAGGCTATATGCCATGAGGAACTTCGTTGGGAGTGAGGATGATGAGGCGAGCGTACCTGCGGCCGATGAGGCGAAGTCCGCCGGCGAAGGCGGCGAGAGAGACAGCTATGTCTGCCTAGGTGCCTTAATATTGTAGCAGAGGCTATATGCCATGAGGAACTTCGTTGGGAGTGAGGATGATGAGGCGAGCGTACCTGCGGCCGATGAGGCGAAGTCCGCCGGCGAAGGCGGCGAGAGAGACAGCTATGTCTGCCAGGTGCCTTAATATTGTAGCAGAGGCTATATGCTGTATGAGGAACTTCGTTGGGGAGGAGGATGATGAGGCGAGCGTACCTTGCGGCTGATGAGGCGAAGTCCACCGGCGAAGGCGGCGAGAGAGACAGCTATGTCTGCCTAGGTGCCTTTATATTGTAGCAGAGGCTATATGCCATGAGGAACTTCGTTGGGAGTGAGGATGATGAGGCGAGCGTACCTGTGGCCGATGAGGCGAAGTCCGCCGGCGAAGGCGGCGAGAGAGACAGCTATGTCTGCCTAGGTGCCTTAATATTGTAGCAGAGGCTATATGCCATGAGGAACTTCGTTGGGAGTGAGGATGATGAGGCGAGCGTACCTGCGGCCGATGAGGCGAAGTCCGCCGGCGAAGGCGGCGAGAGAGACAGCTATGTCTGCCTAGGTGCCTTTATATTGTAGCAGAGGCTATATGCCATGAGGAACTTCGTTGGGAGTGAGGATGATGAGGCGAGCGTACCTGCGGCCGATGAGGCGAAGTCCGCCGGCGAAGGCGGCGAGAGAGACAGCTATGTCTGCCTAGGTGCCTTAATATTGTAGCAGAGGCTATATGCCATGAGGAACTTCGTTGGGAGTGAGGATGATGAGGCGAGCGTACCTGCGGCCGATGAGGCGAAGTCCGCCGGCGAAGGCGGCGAGAGAGACAGCTATGTCTGCCTAGGTGCCTTTATATTGTAGCAGAGGCTATATGCCATGAGGAACTTCGTTGGGAGTGAGGATGATGAGGCGAGCGTACCTGCGGCCGATGAGGCGAAGTCCGCCGGCGAAGGCGGCGAGAGAGACAGCTATGTCTGCCTAGGTGCCTTAATATTGTAGCAGAGGCTATATGCCATGAGGAACTTCGTTGGGAGTCAGGATGATGAGGCGAGCGTACCTGCGGCCGATGAGGCGAAGGGCGGCGGCGAAGGCGGAGAGGGTGACAGCTATGGCCGTCCATGTTAAGCCGCTGAAGGACTGCAGGATGGTCTGTTGCACTGGTTGACGCCTCTTCACCAACAGGCAAATATCGTTGCGTGCGTGTGGGTAGAGCGCGTTATGTGTTGATCCGGGGTTTACCCACGTGAGAGCTGATATGATGTTCACAGACATGTTGTTAAGGGCCTCTTGCATTTTCTCGATATGGACGTCAACACACTTCCAGTTTTTGTAATGGTTCAGTATTAACTGCGAATACAAGAGAAATATACTTTTGAAATTACAAGAAAAATAAAATTTACAAGAAAAATATCTAAGCCGTGTAGTAGGCCGCGTATGAAACAATAACTCTGATCAACTATCTTGATTTTGTTTTGTTTGGTGTCATTCACAATACTCGCGCTGTCTCCAGACTCGTCCATGTTTCGTTTATCGGTAGAATTAAAAAAAGTTGTTCATCTAGAAAGGAATATTAACTCTTTGTACAATTATTAAGTTAATTAAGAATTATCATTATCAAGAATTGCGAGCTTAAGAGGTGTTTAAAAGTGTCAAGTGCAAATGAAAAATACAACCTTAAAACTTATCTTCGGTCATATTTCTATGTTAATAATGCTTTCGAGAAGTTAGTATTAACAGTTCCTTCGCGTATTGAACTGTTAATGAGTTCAATTGAACGCAAATACCAAAATTTTTGAAGTTAATTAAATTCATATACATGGTAGTTTTCAAGTGATCTAATGAATTTTCCTAACAGGCCAATAATGTCAATATTATTTCAAATGCATCCATTTAATTTATCTATTCAATTGTTCATTAGTTTTTAAAGGTAAGTTCAAAAAAAGAAGAAAAATCATCATTAGTTGAAGTGAGTCTTCAAATACTTATCTGTTGCTACCAGAGACAGTCTTCATACTTTACCTACGTTTTCACCATTTCAATCGGGTGTGATTCATAAGATTGGAGTAAATGGTAATGAATATGGCTTTTTGATTTTTTTAAAAATATGTATTTAAACAGGAATGTACACAATTAATATAAATGGCACATAAAATATATATAGATAAACAATAATATTGAATATACTCTCTTATTGTGACTACATTACTATACACTTCTCCCTGAACATGCAGTTATTACACAGTAAACCCTCTCATTGCTTGTTAAATAATTCAAATCAAAAGTATATTATACTCCAGTTTCCATTACAAATGCATGTCAAATAATTCCCAATAGGCAGGCAATCAGGACAAGATTAATATATTATTTATTTATAACCAGTTAAATACACATTCTTGCTGTGAAAAATTCAAGGTAAGACAACTGTTTTTTTCAGCATTAAAATTATAGTATTGTGCCAAGGAAATTCATAATCCACAAGGGATTTAGAGAGAGATGTAGTGTTTCTTGCCCAAAACCGGTATATCAAGTAATGTCACAAATGCTACTATTTAAATAATGTTTCAAACTACAAAACACTGAAACAATATTGAAAAGACCATTTACATGTATATTTGGATATACAAGACAAGAACATCTGTGAAAACTAAGAATTATAATTATCAGAAAAAGCATTTTAATGCCCTAAAAATCTGGAAATATGCATCTTCGACCAACAAATACTGAAATATGCACATTAGAATGCAAATAAAATTAAAAATATTTAATTTCTTGTGGTTCTTGGAATGGAAAGATATTATTTTATCGCAAACATATAACCTAGATCACTTCCCAGGAGAAATAATTGAAGTAATTATGCACCTTAATGAAGTACATTGTTTATCATGATTAATTTTTTCTTCTTGGTATAAAAAATATATCAAGAAATATCCTACATTTGCAAAAGTATTTTATTGTCTATAGAAAACAAAAAACGCAAATTCTGACAAGGTCTTTCTAATCAATGACCTCTCCCAAAGAAATAGGTTCTATGAAAACAATAAAATATAAAATAAAATATTCTATAATTACATGAGTAGGCACCCACAGAAAACATTTGCCAAATATGCACCAACATATTAATCTTCATAGCATCGAATTCTAAACACATGTCAAGAAATTTCATTTAGCTATGCCCTAAAAAAATAGAAAAAATATGCAAAATCAGAGAAATTTTTTGCCGCAAAGTGTATGCTTCAATGTACTCACTCAAATGTGCTTACAAATTCCTTCCACCTAAAACCAAAGAACTACTAGTAAAATCCCTCTTGCTCCCCCTGCTTGTTTACGGGGACATTGTGTACGGTAACGTAAAGAAATCAACCGCTGACGCACTTCAAAGAGTTCAAAATGCATGTGTTAGGTTTCAATATAATATCAGAAAGTATGATCACATATCGGGATACTACAAAGCAAATAACATATTAAACTTGAAAGGCCGACGCATGTTTCATAGTTTGTGCCTTTTCTACAAAATTTTAAATACTGGTGTACCTACTTACCTCTCTCATACAATTTCTTATCTTAAAACAAGAAGATTCCAAAAATCTTTGCTATGCAATATTCCTAAGAGCAACACTAATTTTTACAATAAATCTTACTTAGTAGCAACAACCCGAGAGTTGAATAGCCTTCCAGTAAATGTTAGGAAATGTAAAACACTGCGATCATTCAAAAACATTTAAATACTCTTTTTCTAAGCTGATATTGTATGATGTTAACGTTTGTACTACATTTGTTCAATATTGCAGGGTAAATGTAATATTTTATAGTGCTTATTTAACAGCTTTTTTTCTCCATTTCTTGTATCCACCTTTCTTGTTAGTTCAATATTCTAAGGTAAATGTAATTTTTATATGGCATTTATGATTTTTATTTCTTTTCTTGGATTCTTAGGTTAGTTCTTAATTTAATTAATATGGTATAATTTGTTTAAATTAAGAATAATTTAGGGTTAGTTTTTTTGTGTGTTATCTACTAGTAACTTCTGATGCAGTATTGTTGAACTTGTCATGGCTTTGACTGAATGCGTTTTCTCCCTAAGACATGACGTAAACTAAAATCGGATCTAAGCCGTCGTCCTGGCCGGGTGGTTGTGTGCATTCGCATATTGTTTTCTATGATTTTTTATGTATTTGAGATTTTTTGTTAACATTTGATGCGTATTACTCAACTAATGTCTTTCCGAATTTATTTTCGTAAAATTCTTTAGAGATTTCCGGTGTCAGTATTGTTTGTTTTGTTTTTAAAATTACAGAAAATATATGTTTTTTGTTGCTCAGTGTTGAAGAGTATGCACACTTCCTGTTTTTCTCTGGTTTTCCCCGGCCGCTTAAGGCAAATCCTGGGACGTTGTATACTTTTCGCGTTTGTGAGCCCAGGGGCAAGACATCAGTAAGTTGTATTTTATTTTTATTTATCAAATGTATCTATGAATAATGTTTCAATTTGTACCTAAAAATGTATGTATTACATGTTTAGGTGGAAAAGCGAGCCTCATGGCCCGAGTCTCACTACATAAATAGAGTAATTATTATTATTATTATTATTATTATTATTATTATTATTATTGTTATTGTTATTGTTATTGTTATTGTTATTATTATTATTAATAATATTATTATTATTAATATTATTATTAATAATAATAATATTATTATTATTATTATTATTATTATGTTCTTCACTATTCACTTTAAGGAGGTCTGAGAGCCTTCAAAATTTAACATTTCATCTCCGACGATCTCTGTGCACAGGTTTCTTATAGAAATATCACAACCTACATAAAATGTAATTTATGGTACTTGTTGAATAACACACAAAACAACACAAATTTATCATTTTTTATATTAATAAAACTCTATACTAACAAACTAATTAAAAATTCCAATTGATTACCTGAACCCAAACTACAATAAATTTTATTGACAATTCCATCCTTTGTGAAATTGTCAATATGTGACTGGACGGGATCTTTTACGGGTCTTTTTGGGTGTGGTCAGAGCTTCTTGTCTTTTATATTTGCTGGTAGAACTTTCAACTGACTTTACACCCACCTGTAAACACAAAACATCTTGAAAAAAAGAAAATTAGATTTATTAGTATTAATACATGAGTAATGGTAATGAATAATTAACGATAGTTCACAACTAAACTCATCGCAGTTTTAATTAGGAAAATCGTATTTGTAACTTTTGAAAGATAAGATGTAGAAAAGAAAATAGAAACATCAATCATACCTGTAATAATTTTGCCACTCGCATTATTATACAAGAGTGGGTAACATGGACTTCTTCTTCCACTGCTTTCTTCCACATTCCACAGAATAAATTGACAATCCCCTTTTGAAGGAAACTTTGAATGCCTGTTATCTTCAAAGGTGCAATATTAAGTATAGACCCAGATGTTGTTGGGCTATCCATTATTTTCCAGTTATAAATAAATTGAATTCAGAAAAATAATAATTAATGTAATATAATTAATTTAAAACAAAAATACTAAATGGAAACAATTAACAACAACAAACAATTAACTACTAAATATATTTCAATTCACATTACTATTATTACTAACGAAACAATTGGAAAATAATAAATAAAACTCAAAAACGCCAAGTACACCAAAATAATAAATTGAAAGAACCGATAAAACGCAAAGAACGAAAAGCAGCAAAACGCAAAATACAAATCGCTAGTAACAATCGCAAACTGGTACAACAGACCAACACTGTAGCGAGATTAAGCACGCCAGCCAACAATTAAAACTGCAACTGAGAGAAAACAATGTCACACTTTTTGAAATTAATTTCCTCTCAGCAAATCACGTCACCCGGCATGGTCTTCACATGAACCTTGCTGGAAAACATGCAGTCGCTAACAAGCTTGCACAATACATTATCAACTCCAGTCGTACGCAGTCTCCTGCCAAAAATCCATCCCTTTCACCTTCCTTACGTTCTCCATCCCCACCCTTGTTTCTAGCCCTGTTTCCTCTTCATGTGAACCTACTTCCGTTTCTCCCATTGCCACTACCAATTCATCTACACCTGATGCCCCATTTTCCTCACAACCTTTCACTGCTGGGACACATTGCAACCTTTGACCACACACTCGAGGTAAAAATGGAGTAAATATATGGAAACTACTGTTGGATGCAGCAGAAAAACATTCGTGTAGGTACTTGCAAAAGATAAACATTCTTCACCATCATGTTCAATCCCTTTCAAATAAAACTGAGTTGATCGAGGCTGCTCTACAGAGCGATTCAAATCAAATGGATGTTCTTTGCTTTACAGAACATCGGTTATATTCATAGATATATATATATCCTATGGTAGTATTTATATATATATATATATATATATATATATATATATATATATATATATATATATATAAAAGAAAGTCGTGTTAGTTACACTATTTATAACTCAAGAACGGCTGTACCGATTTGGCTGAAAATTGGTGAGCAGAAGGCTTAGAGCCAGGAGACGGACATAGGATACTGTTTATCCTGTTCGACAGCGTTCCTGCGTGAGAACGCAGGTTTTTGCACGTTTTCGCGTGATTTCGCATGTTAGCGGTCATTGTTGCCTGTTGTAACTCATTGTTGTAACGCCGCAGTGATAACAGAAGGCGATAATGATAGCCGCCTTTCGTTCGCCGTTATATCTATATATAGTCGTGTTAGTTACACTATTTATAACTCAAGAACGGCTGTACCGACTTGGTGAGAAGGAAGCTTAGAGCCAGGAGACGGACATAGGATACTGTTTATCCCGTTCGACAACGTTCCTGTGTGAGAACGCACGTTTTTGCACGTTTTCGCGTGATTTCGCATGTTTTTGCGTGATTTCGCACGTTTTCACGTGATTTCGCGGGTTTTCGTATGTTTGGGCGGAACGGAGTTCTCCGTTAAGGCGGAACAGAGTTCGCCGGGTCAGCTAGTATATATATATATATATATATATATATATATATATATATATATATATATATGGTTATATATAATAGCATTTTCCAAATTCCAAATTTTTACCTCGCAGGCTTTTATTGCAGAGAGAGAGAGAGAGAGAGAGAGAGAGAGAGAGAGAGAGAGAGAGAGAGAGAGAGAGAGAGAGAGAGAGAATCGCATAAAGGTCCTACGTTTGGGGGTTCTTGAATTTACGTTAAAAATAATATTGATTCTATTTCCTTGGCCGAATTAAATGTGTATTCCTTTGAAAATGTTTTCGAAATTTCTGTTGTATATCTTACTTCCCTAAACGTGATATTGCTTTGCATCTACAGACCTCCAACAAAGAGAGATGCAGATTATATTTTGTTCTTACAAAAACTGAAGATAACACTTAACAAAGTCAGCAATCGCTCTTTTGTATCCATTGTTGAATGCGGAGATTTTAACATTGATTTTCTGGTCGAATCTTGCGAGAAAGAAAAGTTGCTCAATTTAATTAATTCCTTCAATTTGGTCATTACAATTAATGTACCTACACGAATCACACAAAATTCGATGAAGGCAATTGATCAAATTTTAATTAACAAAACTACTACTCGATATGAAGTTGAAACAAAAGATTTAGGATACAGTGACCACGATGCACAAATTCTTACCATTATAAGAAATGCGAACACTGACACAATAAATACACGTATGACTAGATCGTTTACAAAAAGTAAAATAAAATTATTCATTGATAACTTGATGCAGGAGTCATGGGAAGCGGTTTATAATACTGTTGATACAAACGACAAACAAAACATTTTTTTTTCAACTCTTTCATTTTATTTTAACACTCTCTTTCCTCTTCAAAAGAGAAAATTAATTCTTTCACGAAAAAGAAATTCTTGGATAACACTTGAGATTAGGACACCATGTAAAAACAAGCGAATTCTTTCTTTCATTTCTAAACATCATAACGTATCTCAAGTTTTCCTCATCTACTTTAAAAAATACAAATCATTGCTAAGAAAAGTCATAAGACAGGCTAAAATCATGAAACACGACAGGATATTTTGAACTCAAATATTAAAACAAAAGCAATGTGGAATATAATAAAAAATATGACCAAATCAACTAAAAACCTTGTAGAGAATGTTTTTTTTAAATATATTGATATAAATGTGAACGATCCGGCAAGAGTGGCTAGTCTCTTTAACCAATGCTTTTCGAGAATTCCTGCCGATTTCACAAAGAGAATTCAGCCACGAAATTCAATAATAGACATTTCACCCAAAATTTTAGACACGATTTCTGAAACTTCTTCCTATGAATATCTCAAAATAGTCGGTAAACAAAAAAATAAATATTCGTCAGGTTTAGAGGAATTCCGGGATTCTTTGTTAAAGTCCTGTGCGTATGCCATTATACATCCGTTAATTCACATATTTAATGCATCCTTATGCACTGGAACGTTTCCAGATATTTTCAAAACAGCTAAAATTAAGCCTCTCTTCAAAAAAGACAACAAAAATGAAATTCAAAATTATCGGCCCATTTCTATTTTATCAGTTGTCTCAAAAATATTAGAGAAACTTTTACGTACGAATGGAAACCTTTCTCAGTAAATACGACGCGCTTTCAGATAGCCAACATGGATTTAGAAAATCCAAATCAACGGAAAAAGCCATATTTGTTTTTTAAAGATGTCGCCTCATCATTGGATCAAAACGAAGCACCTATTGGATTATTTTTAGATCTCTGAAAAGGTTTTGACGTCATTAATCATGACATTTTACTTTCAAAATTACCTTCATATGGAATCCGTGGCATTGCTCTAGATTAATTATGTTCGTACCTTAAACAACGATCTCAGAGAGTTGAAATACCTTACTGGAATGATGGAACATTAGGTACGAACCTCTCCGACTCTTTGCCCATTACACGTGGAGTTTCTCAAGGATCGATTTTAGGCCCTTCTCTGTTCCTACTTTACGTACACGATATGCTCTCGACGATTTGAAACGGAAGAACAGTTCTCTTTGCAGACGATACGAACATCCATTGCAATAAAGAAACCGTAAATAGTGCAATATCAGATGTTTCAATTTGTTTCCGAAACAAATTAATAGTAAACGAAAAGAAAACGGTTTTAATGCTGTCTTCCATTTCAAATAAACAATTCTGTGCTCCATTGAAAATGAACGGTGTTCCATTGACTGATGTTAAGGAAACATAATTTATAGGTCTCTCAATTTAGTCAAACCTTAAATGGAACGTCCATTTAAATTAATTGAACACAAAATTAAGTTCATTATGTTACGCGTTCAGAATTCTTACCAATTTAGTCAGCCTTCATACTGCCCGTTGTGTATATTTTTGCGAAAGTTCATTACCACCTGAGATATGGCATAATATGCTGGGGCAATACATCTTATAGCTCCCAGACTTTTAGATTACCAAAACGAATTGTACGAATAATAACCAAATCCCGCCCACGTTATTCCCGTTAGCCTTACTTCATTAATGTAGGAATTTTACGAATCAGTGTTTTTTTTTCAAAAATGACTTGCTTAAGGGCGGGAATATATTTTC
Source organism: Teleogryllus occipitalis (assembly GCA_011170035.1). Lineage (NCBI taxonomy): Eukaryota > Metazoa > Arthropoda > Insecta > Orthoptera > Gryllidae > Teleogryllus > Teleogryllus occipitalis. The sequence goes on along the minus strand of BLKR01015759.1, from coordinate 10,192 downwards.
AGAAAATGCCGAAGTCTATTACTATAACACTCGAAGTAGAAATCATATTCATCTGGTGACAGTATTAACAGCTCATTACAAAAAATTCACATGCAATACATGTGCATTATTTTACAACACTTTGCCAGATGACATTAAACGTTTCAATTCGATAGAAAAGTTTAAATCCCAAGTGAAATCGTTTTTGATTCATAACTGTTTCTATACAATTAGAGACTATACTGAGAATCACAAGGAAAGTAACATTAATTTTAAGATAGAGATATTTGATGTATTATTTACCATTGGACTGTATAATTCTAAACAATATGTAACAAGTATTGTATCACAGCTTCTGAGACAGTGACCCCCATCTCGATCAGGTTTTTCGTCCAGTTTCCCTTATCCATGGAGCAAATGCTGAGATGGCCCCTTGTTTTGCTTCTCGACATAAATGTAATTTCATTATCTGTGCACGTTTTCTAGAATTCAGTGGGAAATACATTTTTTCAAATTATCGTTTCCATGTTGTCGTGGTAGGAAGTTATATTCCGTAGGACAACATAGATAAGAGTCCAAAATTTATTGCTTATTTGTCCTTGAAAATATTTTTTGTTACATGGGAGCTTGCTTGTTTTTTATTCATTATTCATTCAAAATTTAAGTAATATATATCTTACTGTAGGGATCACAGATTTTGAAAATGTTCACAGAATTCAGTTCTCCCCATAGCACGTCATACGCAGTTTAAACTGTATTTTGACGTAAAATAAAACGAATAAATCTAACACAGCACTTCACTTGGTTGGCCTTGTTGACGGAATCTACGAAAGTAGTAATTTTTTCATTGCAAACTTAAATTTTAAAAATGTCACTACCGTTTAAAGGTAATATATAAAGGGTAATTGTTTGACGGTTGGCAACGGCTTTTGCTAAATCACAACGAAACGAAACTACCCTAAATCGAGTATGAATGTATGTTCCGTTCCGACAGAGAAATTGTTTAAAACATGTTCCGTTAGTTGGCCTTTTCAAATGGTCAGACGTTTTTATTATCGAAGGCATTCGATAGTAACATATAAGTGATTTTTTATAAAATAAAGTTTTACAGACTGAGTTTAATGTTACAATTCCGGATATTTTACAAATCTCAAAATAGAGTCTCCTATTGTTCTCGGTCTTGTTCTCTCTCGTGCGCACTCGTCAATGCGAACGAGAGCCGCGCTTTTCGCGTGGGAGACTCGTAGCTCAAACGACAATAGTCTGTGACATTGTTAAATACCTCCATCGTAACTTATAGACTGAAGTAATGTTTGTAATTTAGTGTCGTAAATTTAATAATAGCTCTGATAATACTAAATGCTATATGTGTTTTGCTGATTGTGTATTTAAATACATTTCCATTCAGTAAAAAATGTTAACATTCTTATACAATAAGCAAGATTAATGTTCATACGAGTTTTAATGTGTGTAATCTTTCCTGTATAGCTGTATATTTGTCGATCTTCTGGTAATTATATTGTATATTTAACATTTGGCTTCACGAAATAGAAGCTGTACTGTGAAAACCTCACAAGTCCATCTTCCTCAATTTTTCAAGAGAAACAAGAAATTTGATTAAAATTCATAAAATAATGGAAACTCAGATCATCATTCTGTTCAGTAGAAATTGCTAGCATTGGTTTTGCAAGTGTGTGTTTTGGAATTGTTAACCTAAAATATTTTAAAATGTCACTTTATATTTAAGAATTTGCAGTTATTTGTTTGAATATTTTCGGCGAAAACTGCAATTACGAGCCTTTCATTGCCTGGTGAAATGATGCAAGGCTTCAAGGCATATAGTACAAAATAAATGGATTTACCTGTCTCAATTTACAGTCACAGAGTTCCGCGATAAATAATGTTTCCTGAGAGTCTGCTAGAGGATTTGCATTCTGATATGGAGGCTACAGTTGAGAGCGCCAAAATCTATAAGTTAGGTAGTATTTTCATGTTTCATAAAAAAATCCGACATATTCAAAGTGCGTAAGAGGACGTTTTGTAATGCTACACCAATGAGTAGCGATGGTTGAACAGAATAACTCGTTCCATGACAGAAAATTTGTAAAGATAAACTGTATTATTCTGTACTATTAGCCCTGAAGATGTAGTAATACATTTCAAAAAGGTGACAAGCTAGTGAAATGAGGGATTCCTTACAAGAAGCAAACAAATACAACATTACATATTTTGTGATAGATCACCTAGATATTCCGTACATCTGGTGCTCTCTGCTGAGACCGTTCCCTTCGACAAGTCCCACACACATTGAAAGATTTAGGGTAGAGAAAAATCATAAAATCATAATTATGCCCGTATATGCTCTGAAGGTATTGGTGTTTCCAGAAAAATCTCGAATTTGGACTAGTTTGGATCTTGCAAGAAACCCTTCGATTTAATATTATATACCTGACCTATTCCCATCGTAGAAGATAAATATAACTCACAAGTAGTGTTTCTTCATTTGGCAATATGCCTAAGTCTTTTTCCTCGCATGGATGAAACGCAGCGAGTAATACATCTTCAGTATGAAGAGTCTCATTTTGCTTCGCCTCGGAGCTTTCGTTGTCTTTTTCTGTAATCATGGGAAGCAGCAGGTATCGTCCACTAGAAGGTCTTGGAGAAGGTGTACTATCATACAAATCAACCCTTGTAAAGAAAACTAAGAACGATACCAGATAGTAAACCATGTTTAAAACAATCGCTGCACCGAATCTGGATTGATTTTGTGGCCACGATTTGTGAGATTCTGGTGAGATATAATTTATTACAAGAGAAGAAATGAGAATTTATATACAAACTACACCCTTGCCTTCTGAAGTGTGTCGGTTACTAATTCTTCTGTTGATGGAACTATAGTGATTAGTTCTAGAATAGAAACAAACTCGAATTAATAAACGTATTACGTCACTGCTGACTGCACGCAAGTCGCCACATGCACTTCAAATATTTGTGGTTTTCAGGACAACGCGAGCTCCATTCAGGACGGCTAGCTTGACCACCCGCAAAACTCTACACGATTTCACTGGCCGCGTGAGGCGAAGTTTCTCAAGGGGTGGTAACGGAGTATAAGGTCACGCTAACGCAATGCAAAGCTAGTGTTTTTTCGCTCGAATAATCAATAGTTCAAAAAAATTTCTATCGATCGGCTGACCTCCGCTCCCCCTCACGGTAGATATCAGTAATATTACTCTTAGGTCCTAGTCTTCGTCCTCTCCGTAAAGGCAAATAGAGAATTAAGAAGAAATATTAATTGTGCTGGACAGTGAGCACAAAAAAGTGAGAGGCAGCAATGGGACCTCCTCTGGCTCCGAATATTTTTCTAGGCCTCTAATTTTGTTATTAATATTAATATAATTATATTTAGAATGATAACTACTATTATTTATACAAAATGTATTTGAAATTTCTTGAAAGAAGGCACTATTTCCTTTCGTAAGTCTACCTCTCCTTTATATTCAAGCTGTTGAAATATTATTTCCTTTGACAAACACATAAGTGAATGCAAGTGTCACTGCATGACCTGTGTCAAAACAAACGACTGTTGGCGTCCTTTGCGTGACTGAGTTACGAAAGAAAATCATGTAATTTTCAATGGAAAATCGTTACAGAGTTGTGAAATGAATGTGCTGGAAAATATAGAGTAGAATTTATTATGATCTCGAAATAATTTCTTAATAAAATATTTGTCGAAAACGAAAATTGGTGTCGCAAATACGGAATATTTCAGTAACAAAACCGGAGATTCTCTAGCAGATCTGGTTATGATCGCAATGCTGTTCATTTGTTCGGTGAGAGCAAGTCGAGTGTTGCTTGCTAGTTCAGTCAAATTGTGCTTCAATGATCTAATAGGGGATAGTTTAGTGTAGTTTTGATACTCGTTTCTAAACTTACTTTCTAAGTTTTTTAATGTCACTAGACACTAATACCAGGTTTGCCAACAAAAATTTGTGGCTGGAAACAGGTTTTTTCAAGAAAAAGATTAGGCTTTTCCTTTGGTTTTTGATAATAACTAAAAACCATCCATTTTCGCAATTCGTTGTCTTTTATTCAATGAAATAAGATAAAACTACATTAATGTTAAGAACACTGTTTTTTTCAATAAACGGTTTCCCAATGAGAGTGCCTCGAAATTTTGTGATAGAAGCGCAACAATGAAAAAACACGAATTATCCCGCTTTATCTCCATATAACTGAAACAGAGGTGCTACGGAATGGCACAGACTTTCTCATAGTTAAGTATTTTAATTTTCTTGGTGTGGACTGGCTTTAATATCTTGCTGAATCCTCTGGCCAGCTGTCATCTATTGTCGGCCAAAGAACATTTATTCTTCTTCACAAACTTTAACAACTTTTGCTTTCTAAAATTACAACAGAAATAATACTTCACGAATATTAAAGAAGAGAAAAACCTCGTTGATAATGGCAATTAAGCTTTATTGTAAATGTGAAATTTGAAGGTATTTTTCACAGAAATCTATTGAGTTATCGAAAAACATCATTTGTAGTCATTTGAAGCTCTTCTTCTTCTTCCAACATTTCTTCTTCTTTTAGGATTATACGTGTAGATTATTACGGGAATTCTGTTTGGAGGCATGCGTTGGATATGATCATGGCAGTTACTCCTAAATGATTGAATTTTGTCCATCAGATTGAATATATTCAGTTCGGTTCTGATGTCATCATTATATTGTCTACCTAAGATATTGTAACCTGATACTGTACGTAAAAATTTCATTTCAGCGCTTTCTATTTTTCTGCTGTCTGTTCTATTTATTGTCCAGTTTTCGCATGCATGAGTTAACATGGGTACTGCCATTGCTTTGTAATATTTGAGTTGCGTGGTTTTTAAAGTCTTGTCTTTTTATGTTCTTCTTATTGTCCCACACATGTTGTAGAATCTATTCAATTTCCGACTTATGTCATTTTTATGGCAATGAGACATATTGAAACCTAAATAGGTAAAATTGTTAGTCTTGTCTATGGGTTCATTAATAATCACAATTTTACATATCATGTGGTTTGTTCCTTTAAAGCCCATAGATTTTGTTTTTCTAATGGAGATTTGCATATTATATTTGGTTGCCTGTTCCTTTAGTGTGTGTTGCAATTTGTAATTCATCTTCTTTATTTTACATATCATGTGGTTTGTTCCTTCAAAACCCATTGATTTTGTTTTCCTAGTGGAGATTTGCATATTATATTTTGTTGTCTGTTCCTTTAGTTTGTGTGCTGCAATTTGTAATTCATCTTCTGAGCTACTAAAAATAACTTGGTCGTCTGTGAACAATATGGTATTCAGAGATTTGTCATTTATTTTTAACTGTGCTTTCATTTGTCTTTGCCATTGTCGGACAATCTCGTCTATATAAATACTAAATGGAGCTGGCGAAAGTGGGCACCCTTGGTTGACTCCTTGATTTATTTCTTCAAATTTATTACTTCCTTGAGATCCTTTATCGATGCACGATTTAGTGTCGAAGTACACACTTTGTATTACTCTTATTAGGTGGGCTTGCAATCCTTTCTTATGCAATATCTTTCAAAGTTTCCTTCGCGACACTTTGTCGAAGGCATTTACATAGTCTATAAATAGTATATATGTCGGTAAGTTAAATTCTCGTCTCTTCTGTATTAGCTGTTCCACTACAAATATGCAATCGGAACATGAGCGACCTTTCCTAAAACTGAACTGCACTGTTCCTCTAATAACATATGCTCATTAATTATATTGAATCTCCGAGTTATTATCTTAGCATATATCTTATAAGCTGTGTTGAGAAGACTTATTCCTCTATATTTTTGGCAATCCTGCTTGCTACGTTGCTTGAAGGTAGGGCATATAATTCCTTTCCTCCAACCTTCGGGAATGGTATATCTCCTCCAAAACATATTAATTATTTCGAGGAATATCCTACTTATTTCATTCGGTGCATATTTTAGTAGTTAAGCATTCATGCAGTCAGTTCCTGGTGACTCCTTATTCTTGAACGTTTTAAATATGTTGTTCAGTATGTCTATTTGAATGGGATCCGCTTCTATTATTGTTTCCGATAAGGGGTTTTCAGGAGTTTCTGAATTTTTTAGAAACTGATAGTATGTAAACCATTCTTTCTTCGGAGATGTTGTTAATTTTTAATGTATCTCTTTCTGTCGAATTTAGATACTTGATTATTTAATAGGCAGTGTCTTGTGATCCATGACATTCGTGTTCGATCTCGCTTATATACCTATACCCAACTTTCACGCTTTATCTTTCTAATTTCTCTCTTAGCAATGGCACTTTTATTTTTATATGCTATATTGTCTTCCACAGAATGTGATTGGTGATACCACAGGTAAGCCTTTTTCTTGTGATCAACAATTCATTGTATTTCTTCGTTCCAATTTTGAACACACTTCTTGTTCCTTGCTTTTGGTCTTTTACCTAAGACTTCTTCTGCTACTTGTAATATTAGCTCTTTAAGATCTTGCCATTCAACATTTACATCTGTACTGATTGCTTAGATCTAGAGACGTTAGCAATCGTGAGCAATGTAATCTTCCTATACTCTCCTGTTGTAGCAGGTATACTTTAAGGAAGGAGGGATTCATAAAAGTTTATGCTTTCTTCTTTACTTCCCTCTTCAGGTGCATAAATGCAGATAATTGTAAGTTATCCTCCAGCTGTTTATGTCGCACATTTATTATTCGGTCGCTTACAAACTTATAGCTCTGAATTCTATTGTTTAAGGAAGATTTAATAATTATTTTTACCCTTGATGATGCTCTTTCATTTTAAGGGACTCCGCTATGTAAAAGTACGTAATTTAGGTATTATAATGTGCCTTTTCATTTTTTTCTTTGTTTCAGTAATCAGACATGTTTTCTAATTTTTTTGTAGTATTTCTTCTTTTTGCGTCAATCATCTTACGTTCCAAGTAACTAGGTTTAAGTTCTCCAAATTCCTTTCTCTCTTCCTTTTCTTTGCATGGGACGTCATATGATTAGTCCGGCTAGTCTCTTGATGGTCATCAGTATTGAGTTTATTTCCCGGCCGTGTTACGAGCACTGCGCGGGACTAGCTTGGTGATGGGGCTGCCAACTTAACTGCCTCCAAGCTGGCAGAGTGCGTTGCTTGGAGCACCATCTTAGATGCATTACTTTCACTGCGTTCGTTGCAATACAGCAGATATTTGGCTGCATCTACCCTCGGATTAGAGGAAGATTGAGGTGTCAGCTCTTCCGGCGTTGGCCTTCCTCGTTGGCAGCCTCCCGTTCTGGGAAGTATGCACAGAAGCACTTTCACTCACAAAGTAGATAATGTATACAAATTAGAAAATGTACATGTATTAACGGCGTGAGAGATATTTAAAAAAAAATAGTTGTGTCATTATTGAAAAAGCATAAAATGTGCCACAATGAACATTACGTCATATTAAACAGTCATTATCATTATTCTTTGGAAAAGTTTGAAGAAAAAATGTGGAGCCTTTTTTGATTAAATGGCGATTGACTGTGTGTAAAAATACAGTAACGTGAAGAGTTTGCTTCTAATGTAAATATCACAGACGTAATAGACAAGCCAAAAAATACAATTTCATAATTTGTGATAAATACTGAGTAGAGCAACCTCAATGGCGTTTGTCATCGTATAGGATTTGTTTGGCGCTAATCCTACCAAAATTTTAAAGAAAAAATTGGAACCTTTTTTTAGGAACTCTTGTTTTTGTATTTTTAAAATTGCAAATATTGCATGCACTATTGCATGAAAACTAATAAAATTTTCAAAAAATCTACGTTTCCTTAATAAAAAACTAGTTATGCTTAACTAATTTAATTTTAACGGAGAAACCTCGTTCTTTAATTTTGTAGTTGTAGGATGACGCCTAAAAAATTCTAACTTTTGCAATCTTCGAAAATTAAGAGTTAACTCAGAAAATCGGACTGATGCTACCTTTGTAAGTGTATTTTTTTAATTTGTTGCATCTACTGTTTTGACGCAACGCTTCTCTAAGCCCCTTAAGAGGCGTTGCGCACATTGCGCTGGGGAGTAACCCTCCGTTTAATTTGTGTGCTGGGGAGTAATCCTCCATTAACTTTTCCTTATGTCATGTCACGTCACGTCACGTGACGTGGCAGTCAGTTGTCTAGAGGACCGCCAGGTAGCATCTGCGTGTACGCGCCTCCTGCTACGCGCTCCTGCACACTACGCATCGTTCAGAATTGGAAAGGAATAAGGATAGGGGCATTGTTTATGGCACTTCCCAGGGGTTGGACTAGCCCTTGTGAAGCAGCCAAACTCTTTTTGTTGGAACATTTCACGTGAGATTCGACGGGAATCGAACCCTCATGAAAGGCTAGCGACTTTTCTATGAGCCACGAGCGAGCCCCTATTCGTACAAGCAATTCCAAGAAAAAAAAATTAAACCATTTTTGAAAACATTTTGACTAGAGCCAGATGGTAAGGGATTTTTATAATTTGAAAACGATTGTACGTGTGGTATAGGCACTATTAATGTTTACGGACAAATGGACGACGGACGTTTTGAAAAGTATCACTTTTCCGTTTCAGGGGACCGTCGGCTAATGGGGTTTTCCCCTACCCAGGACTCTCCCGCCAGCGGGGCACCACAATTTCTGGAACAATCTCTAAGCTCCCAACTGGTCTCCCTGAATATGAGGTAGTATGGTGCATTTTAGTATAAGTGTGCGTGTGTAAGGGGAGAGGGTAGGACGAGGAAGAGGAAGGAAAGATCGTTCGCGGTCCGTTGCCCGTTTGGTACTGCTCGGTCATTCGCCTGATATTGAGCGGCGAAACCACGGAAAACTGCCGTTCGGAGCAGCCGGCCGCTAGAATTCTCCTTCAATGTCGTTTATCATCCCAGGGCAATAATGTTAAGTGTTCACTGTTATGTTTATTATAAACTGTTATGTTTAAATCATTCAAGATGACTACACGCTGCACGGTGATGACTATAGTCATGACAGACAAAAACCGAACTTCGCGATTATTTCTCACTACATTGCGAATATTATACTATTTCTCCAAAGCAGTTGGTTTACCATCATTCTAGCTGAATGTACAATCAGGGAGGGTGATTGTGTAGAAATGCATCTTCTCTCACTCTTACACGTTGCTACTGCTATCCCTAATAGTGGCTCATGAATATTAATTCTTGCATACGACCTTGAAAAAGGAGCCATCTGGAGATGCTATTTATGGTCCAGCATCCAGCCTTCCTCTGATGATGTTCATCTCCGCCCTTGCCATTTTCCTCACAGTAGCAATTAGGTTTCCAGATGCATTTGCAGATACATTTGTGGCTTGTTTTTTAACAGGATTGCGTAAAAGAGCAATGTAGCAATCTAACACGAGTTTATTTTAAAATTGTAAGTGTATGTTGCAGTTGTCATCGGACTTCCTTGTGTTCTAACTGCCGCAACAGTTAAGTTCCTTCTGACTTCCAGAAATTTTCTAACTTTCTCTGGACTCGTTTGTTATTCTGCGAATAATCGGTGGTTTCGTGAAAATTCAGTTTGTGGATTGGATGTTACTTGTGAAACAGTGTTTCTCAACGTTAAATGATCGTATGTTAGCAGTCTACAATTCACGGAAAACGTACTTAGTGTGGTTAATCAGATCTTCGGAAAGAGTCAACCCAGTGTTTCTCAGTTCGTCTCACTGATATCAGAAACCTTCAGCAAGAATCAGTGTTAACGGATGTTCGTGAATATCGTAGAATACATTTTAAATTACACAGCGAGACAGTTCTTCTGGCTAAAGCATATGCCCTTCCGATATTGCTTGAATTTGCCGGCATTTTGGAGCACATCGTTTGGCACCTTTTTGCATTGCTGTTTCTGAGGCAGATCAACGAAATAACAGGATATCCAATGCCCATTGAAGGTTACTGGCTGGCTATCACTCTATCATGGGACATCATATGCCTCCTGTCAATAGCTCTTAGCGGCCATTTTATGAACGAAGAGTCGTCGCGGACTGCGAGCGTCGTGCACAAAATGGCGATCATTGAGTCTTCGCCACAGCTACAGATGTTCGGTATGCAGATCCTGCAATTGCAGGTCAGCTTGAGTATTTGGGAAGCAATTCAAATTGACACGTCTCTTCTGTTCTGTTGCCTCTACGACAATTACTACATATGTTATTGTCCTAATACAGTTGCAAATGGCA